>JAAAKQ030025561.1:0-17508 GCA_010016005.3 Zanna intricata
TTGTTCATTGTTGCAGCGTCATCTATCCCGCAGTGGTACCAACCTGTGCAATATTTATGAAATGTCCCTCGTAGTTTAAGTATAAGTTTAAAAAAGCTTTGTTTTTTTTTTTTGTAATAAAAATGTAAATGCACACCTTCAAAACAATCAAAAGAATATGTTCTTGGGTATCTTTCTTGGTATTTAGCAATAATTGTATGTAAGAAACTTGTGATTCATTAAAATATAAGATGAGTAATCCTGGAATAATTGCATTGTACTTAAAATGTTAAAACTTGTTAATATAATACTTACTTTTGTAAATGTTAATATTTCTCTGTTACTTAAGTAAGACTTGAACTTCTTAACTCCTGTATGTAATTAAAAACTCTTTTTATTTATTTTCCATAATTATGTATAATTTCTTCTAAATTTTATCACAGGATGGAAGCACTGCTTTGAATATTGCTATGGAAGCTGGTAATCGCGATATAGGTTTATTGCTTTATGCACAAGAGCATTTTTCACGGGGCAGTTCTCCTCATCCTTCATTAAGACCGAGAAGGGCGAAAAGTGTAACACCAACGCCTTCATCACATCATAGCCATCATCATAATCATAACCCGATGAAAGGTCTTGCCAAGCATCAAGATAATTCTTTCTGAGATTAATTATTGTAAGCAAACCAGTATTCATAATAAACCAATTAAGTTATTTAATATTTTTAAACGTGATTCATTCTGAAATTATTATAAACAAACCAGTATTAACAAATTGATTAAGTTATTTAATATTTTTAACATGATTCATTACTTTATGTATTTCTATTTTAAATTGAAACATTATCAGTAGTATTCAGAACTTTTAGAAGATTGTTTTCTTTGTCATAGACTTAATTAGTCTCTGGTTGATGGTAGTATGATAATTATTCATATTCATTTTGCAATTAATTTAAACAAAAACAGATAAGATTTCTTGCTAATTAATGTTTGACAAAAATAAGAATAACATTATTAATTTAAAACTGACTGTTATTGTCATTATTTCTATCCTCATAATGTTTTATGATGATTTATTTCCAGTACAAGGGATTAAGATTTAAGATTTTTTTAATGCCCATTATCTCCAAAATAATTAGTGACATTTAATAAGGGTAAAGATAAAATCCATATTTCAGCTAAATATTTTACAAAATTGTTTAGTAAAATTTGAAGTGTTTGGAAATTTTATATGCCAGAAAACTTGTATAAAAGAATGTGGTTCTGTGCTTATCTGAAAATGCTAACGGTTAATAGCATTTAGGTTTATAAATGTTTCATTTTTATACTAATCCTTAGTTAACAGATTCAAACATCTTTCATAATAAATTTTGTTGTGCTAATTACAAACGCTAAAAAACTACTGCTTATTAACAGCAGTTATAAAAATTATTTTTGTGTGGAAAAAACTCAGTTCTAATGTACATACCAAAAATATGGTTTGTAAATTTTGGCCACTTTTTTTATGTCTTATTTTTTTTTTAATAATAATGAGGTTCTAATGAAAAATTTATCCATTATGATCTAATGATAAAAATGATGCACCTGCCCTATTTTTAGGTGTACATCTTGTGCAGATAGTTCTAAGAACTCATTTTGTGTATAAATCCTAGGTCTCACCAAGTCCCAAACTATCACTCTTGACAGTTTTTTCCTTATATAACTCAGCTTCAGATGAGTTACTAATTTGTTCCTGGTTTCTGACTTGTTTTATGTTTATTGATTTTGAAGTAATACAAGATACATGCTTTTTTTCTTTTACTTAGTACAGTAAGTTCCTTTTTGTTAATTCTATTTTATCCCCAATAGAATCTTGTTGATTTTCTATGAAATGGTACATTATTGTAAAATTTAAGTTAATCTTACCTTAATCAAAAATTTTTGTAATTACTAAAAATACCTTTCCAAAATTTCAATAAATTTCTTGTATAATTAAGTTCGGCAAATTATTATAATTGTGACAGTCAGATTTATTATTTATTCATTTCATCATTAGCAGTGTTAATTATTAATTTAGTTCTACCACATCTTGCTCAATGTTTAATTTGTACATCTCTTCTACAATTTTTACAACATACCTGATGCGGTACTGCTAATTTTCCTCAAAAGTGTTGTTATTATTATACTGTCTGCTTTGTATATTACTGATATCATTCAGAGCACAAAAACTGTGTAACCCTATGTATAAATTAACATTTTGCATTTTTTATTTATTATATTTCTGTACCTACAGTGTGAATTATTATAAATAAAATAGCAAAGTTTTTGAAAATGTGAATGAATTAAGATAAGTTTCAAACATATTACTTATGCTCTTGATGTTAATCTATTATCATTTGAATATAATAATATCCTCATTCATCTTCTGAAGTAATACCTTATGCTAGTTCTGGAGGCTAAAGAGGACAAGAAAAAAAAAGGTTGTTCATCAAACTAGAACTCGTTCAATAATACTATTTATAAAAATACAAAATTATTTCTTTTTATACTGATTAATTAAAAAAGCCTGTTTTGAATGAATTTGAATAAATTCTTCATTTATTTCTTAAAACACAACTTCTTGAGCAACTAGAAAAGATTGTAGAAAAATGCTTGCTTATATTATCTCATTTTTCAATAATTTTTTTTAAAGAATTTATTATAAAAATTTGGTGTTAAATACATAAAAATGTAGAGATCTGAACATAAACTTGCATCATATTGAGAAATTTAGAAAAACAGCTTAGTTCAATGTATATAAGTAATAGCCAGTCAGGGCTTGCTTCACTCACCTTACTGTCTAGCAAGGGGACTCTGTCCCCAGGACCCTCAAGGGTAATCGTGGGGTTCCCTGGATTTTATGGGCTGACCCTGTGGAGAAAAAATGTTTAATAACTGGGATCTCCAAGGGGGTCTCTAGGACTCTTGGCCTTTCCCAGGGCTTTCTGAGGCCTCTGAGGGACAAGCCAGTCAGACCTCACTTTTCTTACCTGACTGCATCCTGGATTCCTCACAGCTTGCTTCACTTACCATTACTGTCTAGCTAGGGGCGCTCCTTGCTGGACCCTGCATAGCTTAGAGGGATCCGCCCACTGGACCCCCCTACATTGTTCATCACCCTCGTAGTTTTAAGAATAATACTGATAAATAAAAATCAAGGTATTCATGCTTTATAGAAACCTAAAAAAAAAACTAAATTACAAAAAACAGTATAGTAGTAACTAAAGTACACAGACCTTTGATGAGGAAATCCTCTCAACATATTTCAATTGCCATGGTGATAGAAATATAATAATGAATTAAATGGATTAATTTTTTTTCCTTTAATGAATGTTTTTAATTCATAACTTCATCCTCAATTAGGATAAGACCTCCATCCTCCATCTCAATTGTAGATAAGACCTTTCATGGGATATAATGAAGGAATCCTGCAAATTTGAAAGGAATCGATTGGTTGGTTGTCACGTAATGTGAGAACAAACTTTTGACTGTATGTATAAGAATTTAAACATTTTTTTAAAATTCTTACATTACCTAGAACCAGTTATTTGTGAAAGTTGAAGAAACCCATTGTATTGTAGCATTTAATTTACCATGTTGCTCAAAAGATAAAGAGAATTATGGAGTTGCACCCTGCCTATGAGTCTCCATAACATATAATGAAAAGGCTTCCTTGTTAATTTTATAAAGAAAGTTTTAGATGTCATAAATATCCCTTTACTCTCAACATTGTGAATACCATCATGACTGTAGCCACTAAACATTAAATATAGCATTTTGTAAGAATAAACATTTCAGAAGATTATAGACATTTTTAATGTGAAAATACATTTTACAATAAAAGCTGTATGTTCATTGATGTATCAAATCTAAAATTATTTTTAATATTTTATGTTATAAAAAGTACATAGCTATGTTTTTCATTATTAATTAGAAAATAAGTTATCATTTAACAGTTAAATTATTATTGTATGGACTGATTTATGCAACATTTGTTTAATTAAATTGCATTACAATGCTGTCTGAATTTCTGTTGATATGATTAACAAATTATAATGTTTTTAATATTAGCATGCATATTACTTGGTTTAAATTTGACTTTAGAAATAGTAAAACAAATTTTTGTAATAATAATATTTTAACTTTTCTCTTGTGTATATTTGTAATAGATTTTATAATGATGAATGTAAAGTTGTGATTAAAATTTGTTATAAATGTATATAAATACATTTACTTCTTGTATACATGAAAAACACATTTTATTCTGAAGAAGATTTATTGGAATACTATTTATAATAATACTGTAATCATTATAAAGTTATATAGAAGTGGCTTTTGTACCATACACTTAAGGCAGCAATAGACGGGCAGCTTAGAGCAGTTGCAGTTGGCAGCAAAAGTGCAGTCGACTTGCTGCTGGCCCGACTGCAAGTCAACTGCACCTAGCTGCTTTGTTGTGTAAACGAAATTTTTATTTGGAAAAAGGAAATTCTTCATTTGCAAAATGGATTTCAAGGAGAAAACACTTCTTCTGCTAATCTTATGTCGTTAACGACATAGAAAACGCTGCAGTATGTGGGTGCATCCTATTTTACAATTAAAACAGAATGGAAAATTTAATACTTTGTATCCTCAACTTCGACAAGATCAACAAAAGTTTTTCAACTACTTTCCTATTTCAGTTATGTCGTTTGATGATTTAGTAAATATCTTGAGAAATAAGATACAACGGAAAGATACAATTATGAGGAAAAATATTTCTTAGTTTTTTACTTCACAAATGAATAATTCTATATCTAAATTTGCAATATCAGCCATTTTTTCAAGAATACTGCAAGATGAGACTAGTGACAAAGCTGTACTGGTGGAGAAGCCAACATAAGTAGTCACATTGTAAGTGAGTGTTGGGGAGAGCAGTCAAAGCAGACTGCTGGGAGCGGTCCGTGTAAGGCTGACTGACTGCTCTGTTGCAGTCGGCAGCAAGGCGAAACTCAACTTCACATCAATTGCAGTTTTCGGTTACGACCGCAGCCTGACTGCTCAAAACATCTGTGTATTGTGAATGTGATTTTATTATTGAAAATGCAATCTGTCCATCTGCGACAGCTTGTAGCTGTCGACCCCGACTGCTCTGAGCTGCCCGTGTATTGCTTCCTTTTCTTTCTCTTTATCAGAAAATTATACCCCGATATGCATTTTAATTCAACATTTAGTTGAAATTCCTTGAGGAACAATAGAAAAACAGCAGGTTTTTCAAATTTCCAAGAAAACATTGCATAAAATTTCCAGCTACCCAGTGACCTAGTGATACATTAATGCACATCTTTCACATGTGTGCAAAATTATACATACCTTCTGCCATAGAAAATAAGTGAAAAGAACGTGTAATAAATACATGTACACACAAATGGCTGTGAATTCATATTCAGAGACTCGGGACTTGTTCATAAAATTTAGAAAAAAAAATTTGTGTAGTGATAAAAACTTGAACACCCAGAAAGATGCAGATATTTTAGTGTATATAACTGTTATGTTTGGTTTTAAATTTTTGATAATTTAAAAAAAATTTATAGATATATTAAACTTAAAAGAAATGTAGCAGTATATTGTGTTAGTCAATCCATAGCCTTAAAGCCTCTCGTCAAATTGTTTATATCGGTAGTTATTGCAAAAGAAACAAAAGTAGTTATAAAAATTATAATTTATTTGCTTTTATTGGACAGGCATATGTCCAAATTTTCAGATCAAACATGTTTACTATATATAGTTATTGTGCCAGTTTCAGACACTTAAATTTTGGTGGCAAATATGTATTTCTTCTAACAGAAGAATCTCAGTGTATGTTGTGGTAGATTTGAACTTTTGAAACAAATTACAATGATTAGGAAGATATGACTATTGTCTTAGTTGATAAAACAGCCGCCCAGCCATATGCCAGTATAAATTCGTCACATAATGAAAGGTCTTATTTAAAGCTCTGATTATTAACTAAATCATAAGAGTATATTTTTGCCAGAGCTGTAATGTCTTCTTAGCTAAGTGAAAGGGAAAAAATTAATTATTAAAGTGATATATTTAATAAAGTTTACAGTAAATTTTTAAAAATCTGTCCTACTTCAATAATATTTGGCTGCATGCTTTTGGATTGTTAGCATTGCTCTCTGCAATTCTGCACAACTTTTCTATTTGTGGGGCGACATCTGTAATATGAGCAACCAACTCTTCACATATATGAACTTTTCTTTTGTACACAATACTTTTCATCCAACTCCACACAAAAAAATTTAAGGTGTTATATCAGGTGGTTATGGTGGCCAGGAGTGTGGCTTACTGTGACCAATCCAGTGCTCTGGAAATTGCTCATTTAAATATGCAGATATGGAACGTGAGAAATAGGAGGCACAACATTGTGCTGAAAGTACGTGTGGTATCTTGATGCTAATGGAACTTTTTCTAATAGCAGCGGCAATTGTTCCTCAAGGAATTTCAACTAAATGTTGAAATTTTAGACACCCTGAGAGAAATAATTGTCCAATCAGCTTATTAATACTAGACCGCACCACACATTGACTCATAATCGATCTTGGAAATTGCATTCTAACATTGTGTATGGATTGATTTCTGCCCCCAAGTGTGTTTGTTGTGGAGGTTATTTATGCTGTCCCAAGTATACTCACCTTGTCAGTAAATACAATGAACCTTTGAAAATCAGCAGTTCATATTCAACCAGTTGCAATATTGCAAACCAGTAGGAGGATCTCTTGGTTGAAGATTTTGTACTTGTTTATTTTGGAAAAGATGCAGCTTGTTACACCTGGACTGTGTTGGGTAGCATTAATAATGAAATCATTAATATCTGCATCTTGATGGACAGAACTGTTGTGTTGAGTACAGTGCTGGCAAGTGTACCCATTTTCATAGCATATGTAATGTTACACTTATTGTTTTAGGATTTGGAATTCTGAGATTAGGAAAATGTAAAATGTTTTTGATATTAATAATATCAATATCAAAAACATTTTCATCGTGAGACTCAAATGTGGGTTTCAGATTTGATCCTCAAGTTTATGAGGGAATTGAGTTTCAATATTTGAGACCCAGATATGACCCTCATAAATTTTGACATCAAAATGATGAGACTCAGATCTGACGCTCAAAATAATATACTGTCATAAAAACTTCAGGGTCAGATCTGAGTTTCAAATTTGAGATATAATATACTTCTACATATATAATCTTTTTTTTAAAGGTAGAACAACTTTTGGAAAAGAATTATTCAAATACTTCATTTTTGCCACTTTTTGAGAGCCAGTGATTAGAGATATGTATTATGTCGCATTATAAAATTTTTTTTTTTTTGAAACCTTCAGCAGAGCAGGCTGTCCTTGTAAAGTATTCATAAAAACTTCAAACTTATAAGATAGATCTATTTTGTTATCTGATTTGCCTAACCAAATTAGACTGCAGGAAATGAAAGGAATTATATTAAATACAGTATTGGTAAAAACAGTATAAACTGATTGTTTATGATAAAATATATATTTATTTAACAAAGTATAATATAACACCATGTTAACCCCCTAGATATTACAGACTTTCTTTTTTTAAATGAACTGATAAATCTTAACTAAGGTATAGTATATGGCAAAATATTATCATTTCTCCACCCAGTTTTATTTTATTAATTGCAATTCATTTAGTTGTAATAATATGAAATAATTGATTATTAATAAATTAAATAATGATGAATAATGAAATAAATAATGATTATTAATAATAAAATCAATTAACAAGAATTCAATTTTCTTGTCCATGAGTTTTAAAGATGCACAGTGTTTATTTTTCTGACAAACTAAACAAAATTTGATTTGTAACAGGAGTATTTCTATTTTCAGTTGGATCATAACATTTCTAATTACTCTTGAAGGTAGTCTTCATTGATAAAAGGAGCTATTATTGTGTAGTGTTTTCCAATAGAAGTATTTGCAGGTGTTTCTTTTTTAAGTCTAGTAGAAAGGTATTAAGGATTTTTTTTAATAAAAAAAATATAATAGATCTTGTGGGTTCTTTTCATTCAATCATTATTATATATGTTTGTGTAATTCAGTTCTTGCATATTGGATGTGATGCTTTTAAGTCTATATTTAGAATATCTATATCGTGAATGTTATTTTATTTATGAGTTTTTCTATGAGGTTGTTGGAGAAAAATTGACTTTATTAAGTTATTGTAGAGAGTTTTTATGTATTCATTGTTTTTTTAATTTCATCCTGCTTCCCTAATATGCAATAATTTACTTCAATTTGTAAATTTCTAAGGAGATATGTTTGTGTGGTAAAGTTTATAATATGACACTTCGTTATCCTAAAAGCTATCTTACTTTCTAATTCAAAAAATAATTTAGATGGATATAAGTCAGTATTTGCCAACCTTTTCATATAAACAAACAAATTAAGTTGTGGCCATTGTGTTAGATACGTGTAAAGTGTAAACAATATGAAAGTATAAATATACCAAAATATGTGTTCTGTGTGTTCTTCACTATATAATAAGCAGACAGACACAGTTCAAATATGATTTAACATTGTTCACATTTTAAATAAGCCTCTTTGATTAAAAAACATGCAAGCAAAGAATCTTGATGGAAACGCACTATAACAATTGTAGTTGGTTTTGTCTAAGGAAGATTACCAACTGCACTGAAAAATTTATGTTTTAAATAAATAAAAAAACTTCTTTTGTGTTTAAAATTTGTTTTGAATTGTCAAGAAATGAATACTTTGGTTTAAATTTATACAAATATATATGAGAATAGGATATTCTGATAAAACAGGCATTATTTATTTATTTTTAAATAGAATAATTTAAAATGTAACAGATATAATGAAATGTCTCTGAGCACTTATATTTTATAATGACAGCTGGCATTTCTTTATGTACAAATATGAAGTCTCTTCTTTTACTTTTTTAATTAAATACATTAAACAGTTTTTATTACTAAAGCTTGCAAATAAATTTTATGTTTACATTGTGTCAAATAATCAGTAAACTCTTTTCACTTTTAAAAACTGCAATTCGAAATTGAAACCTGTTGAATAACATATTTCATATCAGGTCATAAACTTAAGTATTATAGAAAATCATGATTTTTTCAAAAAAGTTATAATATTATTTGAATAATTGAACCTTTTTTAAAAAATACAGATTTCCTCTACTTTTACTGAAAATAAAGATACAGCAGTCTGTTTTATAGAAAAATAAGAATAGAATTACAGTATTCTATTTTGTACAGAAATAATTTCTTTTAATTTTTTTTTTTATACTTTTGAAAAATTTCTCATTTTTTAACGTATCATTTATGATCTATTAAGAAATACTACTTGTTTTAGTTCAAAAATATCCAAATTTAAAATAATCTTTACTAAGTGAAGTTTCTATTCAAAAGAGCATGATTAAACACAGGAACTTGCATTCTAAAGTGTTTGGTTAAACACTATGACAACATGCTAAGAGGTATGCAAAACAGTTTGTTTGAAAATTCTCTTTTATTCCAATAGAATTCTAAAATACAAAAAAGTAGTTAAAAAATTCATTTTGTAATATAAAAAGATAACTATTCAACAGTGGCAGTGGATGTTATGTAAAAAGAGAACTGCTAAATTATTAAAAGTTCTGTCAGTTGGGAAGAGCATCTCTGTGTAAAGGTCCTGCAAAGTCATTATATAAACTTCTTGCTTACCACTTGAAGAAGATTTTGATGACATATGAGGTGTGTGAGAAAAGTAATGAGATAGGCAATACTGCAAGCAATCTGGCAACACTGTGTCTACCAGTCTGTGCCAGACCGGTTTGTTCATCCTTCCACATGCTCAGTACAAGTTTCAACTCTGTTCAGCCAACATATTATTGTTGCCAGCGCTATCAGTGAAGTCGTGTGTTACGAAAATGGAGCATTGGAATTTAGAGCAACGTTGTGCAATCAAGTTTTGTGTTAAACTTGGGGAAATCCGGGATTGTGACCTTTGAAGAGTTGAAACAGGCCTATGGGCATTGCTTATCAAGAGCACAAGTTTTCTGCTAGCACAAATCATTTTTGAAAGGCCGAGAACACGTTGAAGATCACCCTCGCTCAGGGAGACCTTTAACTTCAAAATCTGACAAAAATGTTGAGCATGTGAGGATTCTTGTGAGATCAGACAGTTGTTTAACAATAAGGATGATGAATGAACAGTTAAATTCAAACACTTTCATCGTACATCAAATGTTGACAGACGATTTTGACATGTGAAAAGGTTTATGCGAATTTGATGCCAATAAACCTCACAACGGAACAGAAGGACAATCGAAGAAGAGTGTGCGTTGATCTTCTTGAAAGGATTGACAATGTCCAAGAATTCTTCAATCGTGTGTTCACAGGTGTTGAATCCTGGATATTTGAGCACGATCCTGAAACAAAAGCGGCAAAAGAAGATGCCACATTTTGTCATCTTGACAAAATCTTGACCGAAAAAATGTCAAATGAGCAAATCAAAGATCAAAACCATGCTGATTTGCTTTTTTGACAGTAGCGGTATCTTGCATAAAGAATTTGTTCCTCCAGAACAAACTGTCAACCAAGTGATTTACAAAGGTGTCCTTAAAAGGCTCAAGAAAAGAGTGATTCACGTGAGACCAGACATTGCCCCAAGTTACACAGCCATTTCCATCAGGAAATTTTTGACCTCAAAACACATTCATACAGTTCCTCAACCCCCCTATTCATCTGATTTGAGTACTTGTGACTTTTCCTTTTCCAAAAATTGAACTATGTCTTAAAAGGATGTCATTTTGGAACTTTGGAGAACATTCAAAAGACTGTGACCAACCTGTTAAAAGCCCTACCAGTTGAAGCCTTCCAGCGCTGCTACCAGGACTGGGAACGACGACTCTACCGTGTATAGCTGCCCAACGAAACTACTTTGAAGGAGATAATATTGTTTGAAAAAAAATAAAAACTTTGGTAAGTAAAAAGTCAATCTCATTACTTTTCTCACACACTTCGTATATGAATCGTAAAGATTCTGCGAATCTTTTAAATTTTGAATGAAGATAAAAGTTTTGGCAGCCTTTTCTGTAGACAGATGTTTATAAACATAATGGACAAATTAACTGTGTATTTAGTGGTCAGAGATAAATCCTCATAAAGTAATATAGTATAGACTATGCCTGGTCTTATGATATCGGGAGAAATTCCAAGAACTGGATGTATAAGAACTATTCTCTTTTAAGGCAATATTACCTCAACAGCCTAATTAGAGATTTTACAAAAGTAATGCTGTTAGAACTTGAAAACAACTTGGCTTATAAGAAACAATTTTTAATATGGTAGCTTGCTTTGGTGAGGAAGTAAAACATTTTTAATGAAATGAAATGAATTATTTCATTTAATAATTTCATAATGAAAATGATAAATATATATTATTCCTCTGTACATAAATTTAGTTTATAATTAAATGTTAAAATAACATTAATCCTCTCTGCAAGTACAGAATAAAGAAAATGCTCTTAACTTATTTTTACAAAAGTCAAAGTGCTTTCAGACCTAGGCCCATCATCAGTGACGTAACTGGTCCAAACTTACAGGTCTTCCAAAATTGCATAAAGAGGGTTTGCGTATGAGCCATTAGTCAATTTTAAAACTGCTCCTAGTTACTTTACATAATCTCTAAAATTATTGATAAAATAATTATATCAAAGATTAAATCAGAATATAAATATAACATAAGAAATGGATATTAATAAATTAAGTAAAAATTAACAATAAAACAATTATGATAATTTTTGATATAACTAATACGTGCGCTAGTATTCCCATTGACTATATAACTTCTGTTATAAAAAAAATTCAATTAGGACAGGTGGAGACAAAAAGTTTATAAATAGTATTACAATAATAATTAAAAATTTATGTAAATAAAATTATTTTTAATTTAACAGAACTTGTCATATACAAGAAAATACTTTGTCTTTTTATCTTGATAATGAATTATTTAATAATTTTCATGTGATATCATAATTAGAATAACGGTAATTATGACTGATAGGCAATTGTTAATTTTCTAATTGTATATGTTGTTCTTTAAAAATTATGTTTATCTGAATACTAATGAAGTTTGACAGCTTAAGGAAGCATTTTAGTTCAGGTTGTTTTGGTAAATGGTTTTAAATTATTGAAATATCACTCTTTTTGGTATCTTAAAATGGCTTGACCTTACTTAAAAAAACATTATAGGTTTAACATTATAGATAATACACATAACTTTAATTTGAACAGATATGATTTAATATAATAATAAATTTAAAAGTAGTAACATAAATTATAATAAGTATAAAATTGGTAATCAAAATATTATAAAAGTGGGTAAGATTGATTTTTCAGTTATTATTAATAAGAATGAAAATCTAATTATTTTTTTCAAGAATAGTATATTTTAAAAATGTAGGTGTATTGCAACAAAAAAATATATACAGAACTCATAAAAACCTTAAAAAACTTCAAAAATTATGTTATAAATGATGTGTCAGCTTTCAATTTCCTGGTTTATTAAAAGTGAAATCTGACAATTAGTAAATTAAATTAAATACACCTATATTTAAGTATCAAAATTTCTGTCTACAGTTTTAAAAATAACATTCAACTTAAGAATATATGTGACTCCAAAAAAAGTATAAATGTAATTAAATTAAAACAATTAGAAATAAATAAAATTATTTTTTAATCTTTTATGACTTCAAAAGTTACTACATAAAATATTATTAAAAAAAAATCTTTGATAGAAACGTTTTTCAAATATCAGTGAATGAAATAATTTTACTGTTAAAATTATGTAACTCAAAATTATCTTATATTTAATAGATAATATTATTCACAAGTGAAATACTAACAATGAATCTTCCATTAGGGAGTGTAATGTTGGAAATATTTTTTACAACCAATCATAAAATGATAATTTGCACATCATCATTAACCAGAAGATAATTGTTCAAGGGTTTTTGCAAAAGAAACACATTCGAGATGCGATTGATATTTTGTGCTAACTTTGATACTATTGGAATTGTTAGGATGATACAAATCTAAATCATTATTCTCAAACCAAAATAATATGATTGAGATAGATATAAAACAGAACTATGAATTAAAACATGGAATATAAGTTACAATCATTGAAAAATATGTCATGTTACCTACACTTTTACGCAAATAAGATTGGTTTTTTTTAACAACACAAATACATTTTTTTTTAGCAACAGTTATGGCTTTCCAAGACAGAAGCTGAGTTAATTTGGTCTGTCTGTATATTTTATTTGAGATGGGAACACTACATAATTTATCAATGTTTTTATGTTGATTGACTCAAATGTATGCTGCACCGGTTTGATTTCCCTTCATATATTTTAGAGTTTAAGCCATCTTAGAACAGTCTCAGACCTTTCAAGGAAAACCTTTACCTATCTTTGGAATTGTATTCAGACATATCCAATTGAACTAAAAACCAGTTCAGCCAGATCCCTGTTGGCCAGAAATTATTTCATAGTATGGAACGTATAGAAAAAGATATTCTTTTACGTATACAGTGTATGTTTTACCAATTGGTGCTTAAGAGTTAAAATTCAGACATCTGTTTATGTAGGTAAAACTAAGAAAGCTGAGTTATTAAACAAGAAGTATGTGTATTTTTGCAATTCTGTTAACAGGAATGTACAATTGTTATAATAAAGAAAATATTACAGCATTGTAAGCAGCTTTAAAATTCCCCTGATTCCTTATATTTTATTTAAAATGCACAATTTCCAGGTCTATATCTGGCTGCTAAAACTGTACATAGCTTAAGAAAGAGAATTTATATTACATTACAAGTTAATTTATTTATTAAGGTGACAAACAAAATCTATGGTTGACTAAACATGTTAGTTAAAGAAGTATTGAAACCTACTACATGTTAAAAAGTATTAATACTACAGATTTTTATAGATGTTTATATTAAATACATATCGCTACAGGAAAGATGTAGAGTAAACTTCAATTAAAACAGCTGAGAAACAGTTATCTACAGAAATTGAAATCAGATATTGATAAAATTACTATCACACTGAACAATATGAAATAATAATATATTTCTTTGTAAAGAAATATATGATTATTACAGCAATTACAATTACTTTTACTGTTATATTTAATATTTCAGTAACTATAAACTAGAAAAAATAAAGTGTGATAGTGTATAACAAAATTTAAACACTAATATTGTTAAGGTTAACACTACTGTTAGACTACTATCGTAAACCATGTACTTATACAAAATCCTATGAAGTATAAAAATAGCCAGTAATTGTATTAAACAGATTTTTAATTCTCCTGATAGGTCTGATACCTTTATTTATTTCTGATATCTTTTCTACAAATAGTAATTCGTATCTTATTTCATAAAGGCTTATTCACAAAATAATGCAGTGTTTAATAAAATGAGCAATACTACTTTTAAAAGTCATAATTAAACTTTACATAAGAAATAGATGCAATTAGGAAAGTTTATTTTTCTAAATTGTAACACGCTATGAAAGAAGTTTTATTTATAATAGATTCACTAACATAATTAAACAATGAAAAATTATGTACTATTAAAAATGATGTTGCATAAAAAAATAACAATAAAATATTAAATACAGCAGTATTTACTTCTGAGTGAAAACTGCTGTTAAATAGTATATTTAATTGTTGAAGAAAAATTTAACCTCAGTTATAGTTTGTATTTGCATGATTCGCAAAGCTTGATAAGCACCAGAAGTGAAAAGGAAAATGGTGCTTTCAAAATCATATCTGCTTTAGTTGATGGTAACCATTCTATTTTTTTTACATTGTTAATAAAAATTATAATGTAGTCTGGAAAAAATTCCAGTTATAACTTTACTATGAATACCTGTATAATTCATGAGTAATCACAATCAAATTTGAATAAGCAATTCCCCTTAGCTTAGGATCTAAACTTCCCCCTAAGCTTAGGATCCTAGAATAAAAGTAGCAATTTAGGATCTCAAAATCAAAGGGTTTTAGATGGTCAACTAATTCACTGAATATTATAGTTTTCTCTGCTGTAAAATCTATGGAAATCATATAGGAATGTATGGTGTATGTTTTGGTAAAATATTTCTGACTGTTTAATATTTTTGGTAAATTTGTTAGAAATTTACACATTTACCAAAGTTTATAGCACCTAGACATTGCATAAATCGTTATAATTGATATATAATAAATAGAATTTCTAATAATAATGATAATCTACATAATATATACAAAAGCTGTTATTTTTTTACTGGTTGTTCTGACCAACAATCTCAACCAATCAGACTGAAAAGAGTCTCAAATTGAAGATTCTGACTGCAGAAAAAATATTAGAAAACTTTTTTTATTATTATTATTTTTATATACTCTAAAGATAGAATAAAAAGGTGCTTGTATACAGACCTAAACATATTTGTGTAAGACACCATAGCTGGACTGTCTCTTTCATACTGCCTTTCACTGTAATCACTCTTTCTCTTATAAAACAATGCTTACAATTTTCATCAAATATAGAATTTATTAAATATAATATTATTTAATAATAGTATATATTAGTAATATTACTAATAGAATTTTAGAAAAATTAAATTACCGAACGTAATATCTTTATAGAGTACAACTACTATAAATCAAGGTACAACTATTTGGGTAGAGTACAACTACTTGGAAAATCAAGGTTTAGATGCAGAAAAATAATATCTTTGATAAAGTAATTAAAGAAATAAACATACGGAATAAGTAATGGGAGAAAATATGCATGTAAATAATCTTTTCTTAGCAAAGTAGGAATGGCAAGAAATATTACACACTGTGAGAATATGAGAAAAAAAATTGGGCAGTTGACAATAGATCATGTGAAGAGAACTGTGTTTGTGGTAGGAAATCATAGTTTTTTTTTTTGATTGGATAGGTACATGACATCTGCTTCATAAAATAATTTAATATTATTAACTAGTCATTTAGTTTACTATCTGGAGAGAAAAACCCATTAGAATCATTACAACGAATCAAATTTGTTTAACAAGAAAGAATAAACATAAAGTTGTATTAAACTGAAATTAATTTTGATAGTAATCCACAATAATGAAAGAGAAAAGGAGAATGGTTGTTTTTATTTCTTTCTTTATCAGCACATTGAGAATTGTAGTAGCTAAAATTACAAGACTGTTCACTATTTTCAAAAAATTATTTTTAAATTGAAAACCAGTTCTTTACTATCTTATTTTAAAAGACATGTATGTATTGGATTTTTCTATAAATTACTTCGGTTTTTCTATCACACAGTCTCATAACAATTTAATATTATCAGACAATTTATATAAATAATAAATATAATTTTCTAAATTCATTAATTCTGATACAATTGATGCTAAATAAATATCTTCAGCAGTTTGTTACACATGTTTATTGATTGCTTTATAATTATTTTGAAAGTATTTTCTTTTCATATAATAACAATAACCAAAAACAGCATTTTTATGAGATTTAACTACTATTTTATTTTTGTCCACAGTTGTTATTTCCCCCTTCCTTATTTTAATTTTACATATAAAAATCCAAGAAAAAATGTTATAGTTACAGGTATAAGACTAACAAATACATATAGAATAATCATTAATAATTATCATAACTATTCCTTTGAAGATTTTTTGTTGTTTTTAAAACTGGCAAAAAGTTACACACAAAAAAAATTATACTGGAGATGAGGCAAATGAATTTAAACTAGAGCTGTGACTTTGAATCACAGTCCTTTACTGCAAATATATTGTGTAATCAGGAAAGTAATCAACTGGAGTGCAACAAGTTGACCTATTTTCCATATCAGTTTGCTAGGGGTCAATGCTACAGACACATGTCAAGGACATGGATTATAATTTTGTCAGAGGCTGTGAACACCGGTATTACTAAATGACCTTGACAGGAATGGTTATAGCCTTATAGTGAGTAACAATTTTAATTTGTAAAATATTGTGTATTGTAGAATTAATTACAATAACTAAACGATTGACAGAATGCCATATTTGAGGTCGTGAAATGGCTTTATTAATTTGTTTGGATTTTTTTAGACTAAAATTGAATATTTGGCAAATTCACACATCCTGATAAATTAAATCATACTTCAGTGGATGAGAAAAAGAATAATCAATCATCAAACCACTCTTGCATCACAGTCATCATGTGGCTTCAACTGCATGCAATACATATAGTAAATGCTGATATAACTTTCAAGAAAACTCTTAGGAATTAGCAGTGCTAAATTTTTTTCCCTATTTTGATTTGTTAACGATTATGGTTATTAGCACTGCCGTGCTAATCGTAGCTAACAGGCACTTAAGTATAAGAATCTAATAATGATAGAAATACTTATTTACAACAGTACTTTCTATTTATCTGTTTAGCCTCCGGAACTAC
>JAAAKQ030025572.1:0-17508 GCA_010016005.3 Zanna intricata
TTTTTCATTTTTACCAGAGTATTTTTATTTTAATTAATTTACCAATTATCCTCACACGGCTAGTAGTTAACTATCGCCTACACTTTGTTTTATTCGATCTATCTTATATTTTGTTAAGAGTTAAATTCTCTACAAATTTTTATTTAAAATTTTTATGAGTTTATTGCCCATTTAACAAAAATATTGTGCATCAAACTTAAAAACAGGGGTTTTTTTTACGCCATTTTTTTATTTTCACGCCAGATTTCTAAAAAATACTACTGCAGATACGGTTCTGAAACCTATTTCATTAGATTTTTCAAGTAAAAAACCATAAAGAATCACTAATTCTGTCTCTTAATTAAGGTCCTAAAAATTTCAGTACGATTTCACTTCACCTGGGTAGCTGAAATCCGAGCGAAATCTTTTACTAGCCAACGAAGCATTTAAGCATTTATATATTCTAAAAATTCCCAGAAAAGCATTAATATGTCCTGTAAGTATTCAAATTTCCTTTTTTCCATTATTTTTACGATTAGAATAGATTATCTAAGTACCGGAAGAATTACGTAAAACATGCTGTACATAACGAATGAATATATAAATTATTTTAACAATTAATTACTAGTTTTTTTTATGAATGGCATTAACTCTGCATCCGTAATTACAAACACAGAATTAGAACTAGCATCTGCAACAAGTAATCTAATTTTATATTTAATAACCTTTTTCAAATATGCTTTGGCCACTAAAAAAATCTTTTTTTGATACTATACCTATACTACACTATACTCCTGTTACGGACCACCAATTATAAAGAGAAATATACTACATTTTTTCAATGTAGACTGTATGCAAATAATATAAGGAAGTCTGAGAACATCTCTACTCAACATTTTAAATTACATATAATAATAAATAAATTGAATCTATTTGTTTATCACAACTATATCTGAAGATCTAAGATAATAAATAAATTATAAAAAACTTTGCAAAAATATGATTTTTATTAAGATAAAGTTTTTAGGAAAGTAATTTGGCCACTAATTGAAACGAAATATTGATGCGAATTTTTCACCATTAAAATTATATTTTGATGTTTTTAGGGCAATTACAATTATATTACATTTCACATATTCTTGATATTTTTTATTTTTTTTAGAAATACTGATATAATTTATATTTCACTGTTTGTATGACCATTTTTTTTTTTATTATTTAATAATAACGTCAACCTGAAAAGGAGTGATCCTCCATCTCCATGCAGCAAATTCCGACACGACATGGAGAAATTAAAATCATTTTCTCCGTGAAATGAAAAAGGTTTATTCCTTCCCCACTTCTTCATGATGTATTTCCAATCTCCTCCATCCTTATGTAAAACTTCACCATCTTCTCACTCCCGACTTCCTCAAATACTTTTACATAACACCTTGCTTATGTATATTTATAACTCATCACATAAGTTTAACATTTGTGATTGAAAATACAATTGGAAATTTTTTGTCTCGGGTCTCAAAAAAATGTTAAAAATTCCAAACTTGGTTGGGATTCACATTCAGGGCCTTCAAGATTAAAAAAAGAAGCACTATCTTCATGGAGAATTAATCCTTTAATCAGTTTATTCATTACTTCTATTTTAAATGTTTATCAGATGTGAAATATATTATGGTGATAAAGATTTAACTACTAAGGTATAATTTATTACAACTTTTGAGTTTTATAGATTTTTTTCAGGGTGTAATGGTTTAGTGACGGGTATATTCTAAGTGAACCTTATAATTTAATTTGATCAGTTAGTTAAAATTAAAAAAAAAAAAAATTCAATTTTCAAGAACAAATTCAGCAATTAATAGCAACTTCTTTGATTACTTTAATGTATTATATTATAAAAAAGAACTAAGAAACCAGTTAAAGGATTATAAGCATAAGGAATATTAGTAAAAATACAACAAGAAATGTTAGAACAGAATGAAACAGATTCCAGATTTATATTATTATTCAGATAAGTATATAAGTATTAAAAATAAACCAGTTAGTCTCTTATCACTTTTTATTATTTTAATAATAAAAAAATAATCAAGTTTTTACAATATAATAATTATAAAAATCTCCACACTGAAACTTATCTGTAAAGTCATTTATTACGTAACTAAATAATCCATGCTGAGATGTTTAACTGCTGAGTAGTAGCATCAACCAGTTATATAACACGCAATAACTAAGAACTATAGTTGTATAACTATAACCATTTCAACATTCAGCTCATAGTCTGAAATTTGTCCTTCAAAACTTCAATGACTCTTCACCAGATAGAAAGTATTAAAAAAGTGAATGAGGATAAACAAACATCTATTTAACACATTTACATAGTTTTTTTTTAATGAAATAAAGCATATCTAAGAGTTGATTATTTTTTGTGACTTTTTTCACAAAGAAATGCTTCACGTTTTAGCTAATAAAACTAACAATTACTACTATATAAAAAAATTTAAAAATCAATGCTGTTCCAATTTTGAAAATTATTAAGTAAGTATGTTTATAACATATTTCTTTTAAACTATTTGAGAAAATTGGTGGTAACATGCGTACCAAGCACTGCAATTCCTTAATCCAATCTCGAGATATAAATGTTTCTTTAAAACACAAAATGTGGGCGGAAGGAACATAAAGGGGAAATTACCATTTATTCATAAAACATTTTTGTTTATTTTGATACATAGAATCCAAAAATGAATTAGGTAGGTTGCACTTTTTAACTATACCCATATATTTATTGATTGATTATCGGTCGACAAGAACAGGAATAAGAGACTAGGTTTTACCAGTAGGCACTTCAGCAACTAGTTTTTTTGTAACCCCTGGTTAGTAAACAAAATCCTTGGACAGTTTTGTAGGCACAAAGGATCTCTATTCCTACTTGCTCATGATACTTCCCCAAGGATGCAGGATCAACAAGTAAGGAAAGGGGTGAAAAGAAGGAGGCAATTAATTTTAAATATATGTTGTAACAAACAATTTAAACCATTCTAGGAATAAAATAAAATTAAAATTTTCTATGTACAGTACTGTTCACCTTTCTTAGCTTCATTCTTTTATTATATTATGTTGACACGTTTCAGACCTACTTCACTTGTCCAAAATGCATCACCAGTGTACAGGTTTTGAAATGCATTAACATATAATAAAAAAAAATTTTAATATTAAAATTATTACTTTGATAAGACTCATCTTTTAACTTTTTTTATGCTTTACTAGTAATCACTGCATCATCAGATGATTTAAGTTTATTAAAATCAAAAAATTGTTAAAATTATGAAGAGAAGGAAGATCAGTTTTTCCCATTCATTTAATAAAGCTGATTACCTACAGCTATCTATTATAATTATAATTATAAGATTATAATTATTTTAAGATTAAAACTAATGATTCAGAAACTTATAAGTGGATGGGCAATGGAACGATATATTGATTCACACAAGTGTATTTTTCAAAACTTTGATTCCCTCTAGAGAGTCCCCCCCCCCCAATTCAATCAAAATTTTGTGAAAGACATTCACCTAATTTTCATTGGAGAACCCAAATAGGTCTCAAAATTCAGCCTCCATGATGTGAGTAGTGGCATCTCGGCCTTTCATCTGAAGGTCCCGGGTTTGAATCCCGGTCAGAAATGGCATTTTTCACACATGCTACAATTCATTCATCTCATCCCTCTGAAGATATACTTAATTGAGGTTCCAGAGATTAATAAAAAAAAAAATCTCAAAACCCAGAGAGGCAAATAGTTTGGATTCACCCAAACTAAACTGGTAGATTACTCAGCATAAATTCATTTTTAATTGAATTATATAAATTAATTTTATATGTATTATTTAAATATAATTTAATGAAGTGAATTGTTATTATTATTAATTTTAAATTTATTTGAAAATAAAGTGATATAATTTTTATTTAAAATAAAAAGGAAACATGAATTTTTCATATTTTATTAAACATGAAGTTTAAATGTTTAATCATGTTTATACATTTACTCAATTTTATGAAGTAATAATTGATAAAAAAAAAAAGCAACTGGAAAACAATAAAATGAGTTTTGATTAGAATTATATAAAGATATATATTTTTTTAATTATGTAAAATAGTTATATTACAAATAAAAATATATACATGTACATATACGAACAGTAACGCAAACTAAATTATGAATCAACAAATAACTCCTATTTAAAAACATATTTTAAATTGAAATAAAATATACGTACTTACAAATTACGTAATTGGTTTACCCTTCATTTATTTTTATCATTATTTATTTTAATATAAACTAACATTTTAAGTAAAAAAATTAATGTTTAAGTTATTATTAGAAATCAATTACGTGAAATCACTGTTTTGTAATTCTTGTTATTGTTATTGAGAATTACATCAAGAAGATAAAAAAGAGCTTCTTGTTTACATTCTGCTTATCAATGAAATAAATTTTATAGTAATGTAATCAGTATTACGACAAATATGACTATATACCATAAAATATGATGGTGTAACGTCACTAACTGAATAATTAGTAAACAAAATATATAATTATTACTGCTAAAAATAATAATAATAATAATTACATAAAGTATTTTCTGTATTCTTTGAATAGTTTTTATTAAAGATACTAACAAGAGTTTTTTTCTATAAATCTCATTGTTATTTATCAAATAACATAATAATTAACAAACATTTTAAAAAACAGATTTTTACAATACATAGATAAATTGAGAAAACTTTGACACAACAATTAATTATACATTAACATCAGTGGTGGGTTACATAGAAGAAACAAAATACAGTTGTCATTCAAACATTACCCTTCTCAAGTTTAAAAACAATTTTATTGTAATATTTTTAACATCCCCATATTTTTATTATACTTACCCTACTACTAGTCTGTAGAATGCTACAAAAAACATTCAGATGTTAGAAAAAAGTACAGAAAGGTTTCAGATAAGTGCAGAACCTCTAACAAGTTTTTTTTTTTTATCATCTGTTATCTTAAAAAGCTGTTTACCTGATACTGAGAATGGAAGAAAGTTAAAAATTTTGAAAAAATAGAAATGACATGAAGAGAAAAAACAATTATTGAGTTTGTTTTAAAGGTAACTGTAAAAGAAGGTACTGTGAAGGAAGGTAACTGTAAAAGAAAATAAATTGTGATACAGAAAGTTCTACGATGCACACTGCTTCCTATACCTGATTTAAATGTAGAAGATACAATAAATGAACTAAAAAAAAAAACATTTATTGATAATGTTAGACATGTCAAAAATGAGTATGAATATGAATTGTATGGATTCATGATTGAAAAGAAATTGAATTAAAAAATAAACAGAAATAAAACAAAGGTAATAATATATGACTGACAGAAGAATAATAATATTAAGATAGCAAAACAAGATATGCTTGAAGATGCACAATATTGTCTTTTTACTTACAAAGTTTTAAAGGGTGCAAGGAAATCTTACTTATTCCAAAATTAATTTTGTATTAACCTATTATACTTTAGAATATCATTAAATTTATCATCAAACTTAAGATAAAGAAAAATCGTCTTTTTCTGACATTCCAATCTAATCTTGGGTTAACATTCTTGTAGAAACGAAAAATAATTTTTAAAAGAAGTCATACCACCCAACTAATAACTAATGTCATTCAAATTGGTAATAATATATTTTATACTAATCATTTCAGCTATAAATAGATGTTCACATTTAAAAAGAGGAAAGATTGCAGTCCATGTAAATATATGGTTAATACATGAAATGATAGTACAGTAAGAATGACAACACTAAATAAAAAAAAACCTTGCTTAATGCAAAAGTTACTTTGTAAACATAACAAATAATGCTCTTTTTTTTAAGAGTAGCATTAATTTAAAGAAATCATTAAAAGTGCAGTGTTGGTTTTATAAGAGATAACAATTTAAATCTGAATAAATTTGTGAATGATAATTTAACTCTATCAATAACTGATTATCGATCAAAGAGAGACAACAGCTGTGGATAAAAAGAGTATCCTCCTTTCTCAGATGTGAAAGTACAGCATAGAATTATGTGAAAATTGTTATTGTCTAGTCATATGGATGAGTTTTTTTCAGTTACATTATCATACAGATAAATAAGAATTTTTTATTTATTTTTGTAATACCAGTCTACATGTCCCATATTTATAAAGACCAAACAATAATCTAGCAACCTATTTTTATCTTGAAAACTCAAAGGAGCCCAAAAATATAGTCTACTCTTATATTCCAGTTAGTGCTATACATAGCCATAAAAAAATAGCCCATTTAATAATAATAACGAATTTGGCATTTTTCTTTGAGGCTACAATCAGAACAGCATTCAAATTTTATTAATAAGTTAATAGAATGGGCACGCGTGTGAAAAATCTGAACACGTTTGATCCATTGTTTTTTTTTGTAACGAGCGATCGGTCACGATATGCAACAAAAGTTCAACAAAAATGAGATTTGTGTTCACGCCATATCACATCTTAAAATGCTTGAGTTTGTTTGTAATAGTAATGAAATAAAATTTGCAAGCCTCAAAAAAAAAAGAAGAAAGGATTTCTTCATAATCAGTCATTATGAGCAAGTTAAGCTTCAGACTCATCGCAAACGATGTACCACAACTAACTCGATGACAAAGCAAGTGGCCGATGGATGGACTAATGTTGTCGGTGGAATCTACAGCACCGTCTGTCTGACTTACTTAACTCTGAACTGTTACGTAACGCAATATCAATTCCCTGTCTGTTTATTTCATTATTTCTTTGTCCTAATTTTACGTAATCGATCAATAATTAGAGTACGTTAATTTCAATTTAATCCTAAGTTTCTAGCCGAATTTTAACTGGAGTTATAAAATTTTCTTTACGTAAATGAACTTTCTTTTTGAATATACTTATAATTGTTTACAAAACCGTTCATTTTTATTTATTATTAATAGTTTAATTTTATCTTCTTATTAGTATTTTATTATTATGACTGCATATATATATATATATATATATTACTTTTTTATCGCCTAACGTGACGAATATTACATATTATTATGAATAACAAATAATTATTGAATTTAATATAAATGAAAATAGAACAATGAGGTAAAATTTTTACAAGAGTAACCATTTTAACTAAAAAAAAAAAAAAAAAAAATCGTTATAATAAATTATATTTCTCATATACAATTAACGTTAAAGAAAAAATCTTTGCGTTTGTTACATCACACGTCAAGTGAATATTCATAAACGTTTTCTCCTCTTTTCTAATAAATTAGAGAATTGTATAATCACATTTTTTACATATAAATATAATAAAATTTTAAAACAGAGGACTCTTTTTAAACAAGCAGAAAAATCCTTATCTCAGTTTCGCGATTGTCATACGTTTTCTATAGTTAGGTGTTCAAACTAAAAAGTGTTGCTCTGTCACTGTGAATCACGGATATGGGTCCGAATACAGAAATCGAGGGGAATAATTTCATTAGAGAACTGTATGTCGACTATATTGAACAGCAAAGGCAACGAAAAATTGTGAGAAACTGCACGGTCGCCGAAATCGATGAGACATTGTTCTCTAGGCGTAAAAATCGTGCTGGTCATGTCCACCCTCGACGACGGATTTTTGGTGATATTAGACCTGAAAATGCTGTTTCATTGCGAAAGTTGCCGACAAATCAATTCAAACCTGGTGAATGCTATCGAAGACAACGTTAATAACGAGAGCAAATTTAAATCTTTAATTCCTGGCGTGGCGTACCAAAGCGATGCGTTACAAACGGAAGAACTCCGCTATTTAACTCGATCGTCGATAACATTTCGTTGATCCTTAGTGCGGTGCTCATATTCAAACCGTTGAACGCTGCTTGTGGAGCACGCTGAAACAGCGGAATAAACAGCACAGAGACTGCCAGGCACCACGTGGAATCCTACTTCGTTGAATTCAAACAGCGTCGCACGATAGAAAACGAGAACCCGCTCTGGAAAATAATCTATGCAATAAGTCACCTGACCGCCAGATATCAGTCAGTAAGTAAATTTTGAGTGGTTGTAAAAGTTGAAATAATTCAATACCACGTAAATTAACAATAAATAAAAGAATTCGTTGGGAAAAAGGCAGATTTGAATGAACCAAGTAGTGGCGCCAATTTGATAAAAGTGCAAAACTGATTATACAAAAAATTATACTGTATAAAATTATTTTACTTCTGTAAATACGGGAACAGTAAAAATTATTAATTTATGATTTTCACTGATAAGTAAAGAGAATTAAATTAAATTTTTTTTTATTTTACACCTGCATTGCTTAGTACATTATTGAAACCTAAAATAATAATTAAAAATGCACATAGAGTAGACAACGTGATATGAATACGTGTCGTATAAGGACACCGATCGCCACCTCATTATTTTTTCGATTAAAATAATGTGATTTCCAATTCATAATTACGATTTGTACAAAATATGTATATGATATATTACGTATATGGTACAAAATGAAACATAGGGAAGTATGAAAAGACTGGAGCTCAACCAACTATAAACAATATACTTATCAAAATTTAAATATTCTGCTGTTAATAAACAGATGAATTATCAAAATCTAACTAGTTCTTACGATTTGATAGAAATGTATTTCTGATTTCATTAAACTGCTTCTCGAGGTATGGGGAGTATAGATTTAATGAAACAACTTGCATACGTACTTGGCGAAATTTAAATCAATTTAGAACGAATTTAAAAAAAAAATAAATAAATATTATATTGAAAAATTTATTGAACTGAAAATTTAATCAATATTTACAATTGCATTTCCTAAAGATTAGAATGGAAATAGAAAAAAAACTATTGTTTCCATTCATAAGGAAGAAAAGGTCTGGGTAAAAAATTGGATTTCACTTAAGTTCACCGAACTAGTCAAGTAAGAATTCTCAAAAATTCATAAAAAAAATATATATATATAAAATAATAATAATAATAAAATTTAAAAAATGTATATTATAATATACATTTCTATCTTCTCTTTCAATATTTTTTTGTTTTTTCCTGTTTCTTTTTTTACAATTTTTTTATTTTCTAAATAAAAAACTGTTCCTAACTACACATTGTTAAAAACATCATTCACTTTATTTAAAACTTCGTAATTTTAAATCCTAATTATACAATAGTATATATATATATATTAATATTTCATTTCATTCCGAGTTCTCATTATATTTACAGGGCATCCACTCAGCGTTTCTTGCCTAACAATAATAAAGGTCTTTAATTATCAGCCAACCTTTTCTGTAGATAATAATGCTGTAAGTACTGATATGAAGCTAACCTCAATATACTTCATAAGATTGTTTCGTTTAATATTTCAACAACATGATCGGTGATTTCAACAATCACCTAACATTGTAATTAACCATTAATATTTATTGTACTGTATCAAAATAAACAATAACACTGACACTAAACACACTAATGAACCTTAAAAGAAAAAAATTCGGGGTCAACAAAGAATCGAACTGAAAATTAAAATATTATAATGTACATTAATAACATAAAGATGATGATAAACAATTTTGTTAGATTCTTAACATTATAATTAATAATACTTTAAAGAAGTTACAAAGAAATGTTAATACCTTTTTCCCATTAACAAAAAAAACTAACGTGGAGTAATTGTCAGTAAACGGTTCCCCCATTGTTCAATGGAGCGGTTCGTTACATAAATACGACTCAAACTTTATGTACGGTGACGATTAAACTGACTACATTCCGTTCAAGCCTCGCAATTCAAGAAAACGAAAGCCGGTAATACCAACATTACAATGTTAAAAATACCATACTCTCTTTTAATTATCACTATAATAAAAAAAACTAATTGAAATTTAATATTCAATTAATTACATTTATTATTACTCATATATCATTAAAAATTTACTATAAGAGCTTACAGACATTATTTGCAAGCAGGTTGTTTTTAACAACTAATTGGATTATTCAAAATACAGTTCCCATCTGCTCTGGTAAACAATAAAAAATTGGGTGCGTGCATCTTGGGGGCGTGGACTTCTCGCCCAGTACTCAACGGAATCACTCAGTTTAACACAAAATTTCGCTAATGTTAATAACTGCTGAAATTATAAGAAAGTTATTGCACTGGCACCGGTGTTGCATATGAACACAAACAGAAAATAACTTCTAGGTTAAAGATATGTTGATTGAAATCACTAAATATTTTACCTCAAGAAATATAATGTATTATTTATTACCTGAATAATGATGTTTAAAATGTCTGTCCAACAGTTCACGACAACAAACAATCAACTTTACACGCGTCAAAATTCGCTCGCGTGTCCTCAGCCGGGAATGTTACCAACCGAAACGAAGACATGCGACAGTAACCGAGCTTTCGAATGCGCGAGCCAGCTCCGAGCGCACTCCGATCAACAGAGGCCCGAACATGCACGAAGCCCACGTTACGGCTTCGGATAACGGACGCAATTTCGGTGAATGCCTCCCAGCTCTCACCGATTTATTAGACGTTCCGTTGTCACGTCTAAAATAATTAAAACAGCTTCATTACATCAATATTCTATCCGTCTTCATTTTAGATACAGCATTTTGTTAACAAAACTTACGACTTATGTTATAACAAAAAATTGCGAAAAATTTTATGGCTTTGGTTTTCGTACCAGTATTATTTGTATTTCATTATACATTTATTTCTTATTGTATTATAGTTATCTCCAGGCGAAAGGGTATGGAACACTGCTCATACTATGGAATCAATTCGATCCCAGAGAACTGTCAAGCATTTTTTGAAATTCTTTCAAAAGTTCTAGACACCCAGACATTTCAGCCGCATTGTGGCAAATATTAAGCAATTCATCTGAATTGTAGCATAAAATAAGTACCTTGTAGTAAATTTTTTATTATTAATTTCTTAAACAATTGTTTTGGCAATTTATTCTACCCAGTTTTTACAACAAAATGTAATGTAAACATTAGTATATGCCATTTTATAGAAACCGCCTATCAAGCAGTGATAAGAATAAAAATAAATTGTGAAATCTTACTTATACGATCAATTTGTTTGTCATACTCATTTTAACCAAAAAAAGGCACATCCTTTTGTTAGTGGTACTCTAGATACAGAACTTGTATAATTACTTCAATACCCATATGTGTTTCACACTTCTATGTAATATTATTCATCAAAATTATTAGCCAGTAATAGTGTAACCAATTCCAAAACTTTTTTGAATTTATTAATTGCAGTGATACAGATTATTACTGCAATCTACTCATTAGCTTTGTATAGAAAAACTGAATAATTTAAAATTTTAATCTTGTGATTGCAACCTAAAAATAATGGATAATTTTTCACAGCTACAGTGTATAAAATGATATAAAATTTAAATATATTTTGCCAGTTTCAAGACCAAGAAGGAAGTTGTATATAAATATGTGTATGAGACAAGAAAATAATATTACAATTTGGTACACAATAATCAACATTAAAATATATACAAGTATATATTTTTATATTGAGAGTTAATTTTACAAAAAGATTTTCAATGTGTTAATCTTAAAAATTGAAGAAAAATACCACCTGATCAAAAAAAAATTTTCTGAAATTTTTTTTTCATGTTTACCAGATTTTATTGGGTTTAGGCCACAAAGATTTACTAGGATTTTCAAGGCTGGATATTCTTCCAACTGCTATCCTATTAAAGGATATCATCACAAAAATATAAATATGGAAGAAATATTATTTTTGTATATTAAGTCCAGACAGCAATGTAAACTTTACTAATGGCATTCTTAGGTTAGGACAATGCTGTGCAACACCTGCAATTTGTTTATGGGCCTCAGGACTTCACATACAAAAAGGAAATTATGCAAAAATTCAGTCTGGGGTTATGGCCTTTACTTTATTATTGCTCTGAGTGTTACAAAAAAGATTGTTAAGAATTAGTTTACAAATTAATTCTTCACTATCCATCCATTTCATAAAATCAGTAAATACCAAATTAAAAATATACTCTAAAATACTGTCTAGATCAGTGGTTCCCAAAGTATGTGCCTTGGTGAGCTCAAGAATATTCTTACTCAAATTCTTTGAGGAAGAAAAATTCTTCTTACTCGAAGAAGGCTGATACATATTACACAACTTTCATAATTTTATTTCCATTTTCATCAATATTATAGACTGCAAACTCTAGCAGAATGGTAAAATGGCTTAGTTATTGTTTGTGGAAGCCTTTGTAAATATTTCCTTTCTTGAATTTCCTGGTTTTTTTTTTTTGTGATTGTATAAGAATAATTATTGGTTAAATAGAGTTTAAGCATTGAATTAGTTTTTGGAGATTAAATCAAGTGAATGCAAGCTTTTGAAGTATTCTTTTTCGTAAACATTTTTAAAAATTGATCAGTTTTTATTAAATAGCAATAAGCATTATGAGAGTAAAAACGAAGGCAGCACATAATCAACTGTTGACAAGAGTAATAAAAAGCATAAAAATGAAATATCTGATGACAGCTACTTAGGCTTTGATTCTACATTGAAAGAAGTTAATTGCAAAGAGACTCCGATATATTCTGTGTATGAAAGTTTTAGCATCAGAATACAAGCTATCAAATGAAATCTCATTCAGCCTAGTCAGTAAATCTTGTGGCTACTTTAACAGCAAGCTAAAAGAGTAAAATCAAAAACTGACATCAATATCAAGCAATGATTTGCTAGTATCTTACAAAGTAGAAGATAGAATTGCAAAATGTAAGAAGCCCCATGCAACAGCAGAAGAGCTTATTCTACCAGCTACTGTAGATGTGGTGACATTACGGTCAGCGAGTCTGTTGGGAAGCTACTTTCAAAAGAGCCTTTGTCCAATAATACCATCAGCTTAGATTCCAGCTAATGGACGTTATTTTATACAGATCAGATTACATTGGAGGACTTCAATAATCAATTAGTTTAAAAATTAAAAGGGAAGAACTTGGTTGCTACTGGATGAGCTGTAGACAATAATGATGATGCTCACTTGATTTGCTATATACAGTTTATAGATAGCAATAACATTGTAGAAGACCTACCCTTCAGTAAAAGTATTACTGCTAATACTTTTCTTAATGCTCAAGGCTTATTCGAGATCCTTGATATTCTTAGATAAAAAAACTGTATGGAATGGACTGACTGCAATGGTGTTAGTACTGATGCTGTTCATTCTATGTCTTATGTCTTGCTGTTATGGCTTTTATTCTAAGCATGCCCTCTTAAGCATTGTGAACCTGCTGTGTTATACCCAGGGAAGCACTTGTCAAAGCATACGTTCTATATTGAACCAGGTCTTAGAATAAATAGTGAATGTATTAAAATTTATAAAAACTTGGCCACTAAAGGCAAGATTTTTCAAAAAACTGTTTAAAGGTATGGGATCCAATCAAATATTTTTGTTGAACTACTTCTCTGGTAATGTTTTACAGGTTCAAAACATAGGAGGATAAGAAACATACTTCTTTTTTTTTTTTAAAGAAAACAAACCCAGATATAATTTTTGATAATATTAGCACACTTATATAACATTTTTGTAAATATGCTCTGAATTTCTTTCTGCAGGGAAGTAACATGCACTTTTTAAAGTCGTTTGAGACAATTTTAGCTTTATAAAAAAACTACAGTTAAGAAAAGAAATATGACTGAAAATGGAGGCAAGTAATGTTTCCCCTATTAGCAACAATTTTTGGCCTCTAATGGAGTTGATTTCTGTCAAAATATGAAATCTATTTTGAAGGACACTAATTACCTGCTTTGAGAAATATTTTCTATTTGATATTATAAATAAATTTGGATGAATTCAAGATCCATTTGAATTTATTGCTGCAGAAGAAAATCTAATTGAGTTGCCTTGTAACAACATATTGAAAACAAAATTTAGCAGCATGGAATAAACTGAATTTTAAATATCAATAAAAGACGAGTATCCTAAGAGGTAAAGCTCAGAGAATAATAATTCCATTTGTGACTTATTCTTGTGAAGCTAGGTTTTTATAAGTTTCTGTGATAAAATCAAAGTATTGTGTGAAAATCAATGTGGAGAAGAAGATGAGGGTGGCTGTTTCCACTTTAATTCCATGAATTGAGAAAATGTACGGTGATAAACAGGCTCATCCATCCCACTAATTATAACAATTAGTTGAATTTGTTGGTTACATTTTTTTATGATATAAAATGTGTTTTATTTATTTTTACTTAACTCTTGCAAAAAAGTTATTGGTTATTTCACAAAGTGTATTTGTTAGAATTTCAGATAGAGCACCTTGAGCAAAATCTGGATTCAGCAAGGGGATTGATAATTGAAAAAGTTAGTGAACTACTGGTATAAATAATGGTTATAATGTAAAATTAACATTCATATATCATAAATACATACTAATAGGTATAAAACTACCTATCATTTAATTTAAAAAATAAAATGCATATATTCTACATTATGTTCTTATTCACCTAATTCTATATAACTCAAAAACATTTATTATTTATTTCAGTTTTCCAGGGCAAGAAAGGTATATCCCTGTGTCCTTAATCTAAAGAGTTTCAATAAATGGAAAATACACGTTTTAAACAAATGTCCTTTTTGTGTTGACAGGACTGACAATTATGTGTTATGAGACCTTGCTTAATAAAATAAACTATATTGTCTTAACAGTGATTTATTTTAAATTCTCTATGAATGTTTTACACCTGCACTAAATCTTGTTTTTAGGTCCCTGAAATTTTTCATTTAGCCTTGCCATCAATTTAAAAAAAAAGTATCTGAAGAATCAAAAATGCATGTAATCTAACAGTTTTAGTTGAATTATAATAAGAATTAAATTGTAAATTACTGTTTTTTTTTTTTCAATGTCAACATTTGTTAGCATTATCAGTTAATGTTAATCATTGATTATGCCAAATGATTAACAATTGGTAATTAAGTATTAAACTGAACTGAAATTAATGGTACAGGACATGCATTCAAATTCAGCTGAAGGTATTGTTTACCTTTGAATTCCATGTTTGAATATCCAAGTTTACTTTATTTATTGTTAATTAATGGTATTCTCTCAGTAGTGGTAATCACAGTATAAAGAGGAAAGTTACTCCATTACACTCAAAAATAAGTTTAAAAATCTTTAAAAAAAAATCTCTTCTATAAGATTGTTTGAAAGTTTTTTCAAAAATTCTTTCTATAAAAAATTTTTCTCATAGAAACTAATTTTTGTTGATATTCTGAGTATTTTACTTCATTGCCAATTTAGTTAAATAACTTCCATTTATATATATTGCATGGTTTTTCTACTTTTAAAGATATTTAAGATTTCTTATTGTTTTTTTCTGTCAGTTGAATAAAAACTTTTTATCTTTTTAAAATGTTAACTGGTAGTAAAATGTATTAATGCTAGTGGAATCTGATGAAATACTGTATTAAGTAATTTTGAACAATTTTATAATAATTACTAAGTGGTCAAGGCACACTTTGGTTGCAAACATATCTGGGAAGCCCTCTTCACCCCAGGGCCTAGGAAAACCTCAGAGTTGACCCCTAGGCTCTCCAAAGTTGCACTTCCCTTGCCACTCCCGTCTAGCCAGAGAGCTCCATCTCCTGGACCCCTGCAGTGTTCATTACCTTCATGATTGTGGGTATAATATTGATAAATAACAAAGTATTCAAGTTTTATAGAACCTGGAAAAAAAAGAATAGTAATAACAATGGTACCTAAGTGTATACGCGCACACATACATGTCTGACAACAAAAAATTGATAATGTATTTCTGGTTCCATGGTGACAAAAATATAATACTGAAGTGAAACGATTAATTGCTTTTTCTTTAATGAATATCTTTAATTTACAACTTCACCCGCAAATGGGCTAAGGCCTTGATCTATAGCTTAAACCTTACCTGCCTGCCTAGGTAGTCTGATAACACAACAGTATCTGCAAATTTGAAAGCAATTGATCAGTTGGCTCTCCCGTGATGCAAGAACAAATAAACAGACAAACTTTTGGCTTTATATATAAGATATACACAATATACAAATAGTGTTATAAATGGTGGAATATGCAGTAGAGTTTGAAGCCCTATAAAAAACTAATTGACCAGCATTTTCAAAGCAATTCCTCCAGAATTGATAAACTTCCTTCTTCATTTGGAGATGTTGTTGGGTTTATTTTAAAATTATTTTTAAAGTTAACTTTCTGTTGCGACAATGAAAAATACATTTTTTGAGTCTTCATTCACATAGCTTAAGTTTGATTGTTTGCTATTAAAGAATTAATAATCATGCTTACATTCATTTTATTAAGTAGAAGGAAAATCATTAACTTATCGACCCTAAAATTTCAGATCTGTACATGTAAATATTTATGAGCAAATGTTAAATTAATAAAACCATTTTTTCTTCAGAACGACAATTCCTTTAATTAGTTGTAATACATTCAAACTAATCAAATTATTGTTATAGGTTATTTATATCAAAGTACAAAGTACAATAAAGAGATAGTACTAGTATGTAATACAATATAAAACATTTAACAAAATCATTTTGGCAACTATAAACCCACAGATAACCACCTAAAAATGAGAACAGATCTACTCTATACAATTTTTCCCTCTTTTAGCAGCTCAATTAAAAGAATAATATTTTTTGTACTTAACGAACCTATAAAAAAGATTCAGATTAAGGATAATGTTAAAAAAAATTATAATCAATTTAAAACAATGATCAATATAAGGGTCTTAATCTATATTTCTCTTATAAAGTTATGAAAATAAGAGGATTTTAAAAACTGAATAAAAGCTCATAAAATAAGCTAATTTATTTTTTAAGTAAAAGGTGCAAATCTATCATTTATGAGATGATAAATAAAATAGATTCCCTGCTATAGAATTTGACTGGGAATAGTCAAATAGTATTTAATGGTAAATAACCATTAAATTGTTGATTTTGACAGAAGATTTTTGATATAATACTAAAATAATAGTGCCTTTTTCTGTTCTCACAACAAAAACATCCCTTAATAAATTAATAAAAGTAAAGCGTCAACATTACCAAATGCTGAATAAAATTACATAATTTGTGAATTGTTTTGAGATTGTATTTCATACAGCTTCAAACTCAAGGACATATAATTCTTGAAGTAAGAGAATGATTCATATATAACTAACAAGATATCAGACTTCCTCACAACTTCTTCCAATCCTGTCACGGTCGCCAATTATAGTGAGAGTATGATTTGTAAATAACTGATACGATATAAAACTTCCTCATAAAAATCTATTTAACACAACAAACAAAAACAAACACTTACAACGCTTAACAAAATCCATACGAAGCAATTTAAACTTTCGCGCAGTACAACGGCAGTGTCACCTGTCGGAACTACGATACATAAATGAGACAATCCACAGGTCCCTTGTCTTGCTGTATATATATATATATATATATA
>JAAAKQ030025583.1:0-17507 GCA_010016005.3 Zanna intricata
AAAACATAAAAAAAGTCCACAAAATAATTTTGGATAACTGTAAAGTGAAGTTGATCGAGACAGCTGAGATCCTAAAGATATCAAAGGAACGTGTTGGACATATTGTGAATGAATATTTGGGTATGTGAAAGCTCTGTTCAAAGTGGGTCGATTGTGAGCCGCGTGAGCTCACAATTGACAAAAAAAAACAACGAACTGATGATTCTGAGCAGTGTTTGGAGCTATTCTATCGTAATAAACCCACATTTTTGCGTTGATATGTGACAATGGATGAAACATGGCTCCATCATTTCACACCAGAGTCCAATTGACAGTCAGCTGAGTGAACTGCATGTGATGAACCGACTCCAAAGTGTGGAAAGACGCAACAGTCGGCTGGCAAGGTTATGGCATCAGTATTTTGGGATGCACATCGTATAATATTGATCTACTATCTTGAAAAGGGAAAAACCATCAACAGCGACTATTACGTAGCATTATTGGAGCGTTTGAAGGATGAAATAGCGGAAAAACAGCCCCATTTGAAGAAGAAAGTGCTGTTTCATCAAGACAATGCACCGTGTCACAAATCAATGAAAACGATGCAAAATTGCATGAACTGGGTTTCAAATTGCTTCTGCATCCACCGTATTCTCCAGATCTGGCCCCCAGCGACTGTTTCTTGTTCTCAGACCTCAAGAGAATGCTCGCTGGAAAGAAATTTAGTGCCGATGAAGAGGTAATCGCCGAAACTGAAGCCTATTTTGAGGCTAAAGATAAATTGTACTATAAAAATGGTATCAAAAAATTGTATGACCGCTATAATCATTGTATCACCCTCAAAGGCAACTATATTGAATAATAAAATCAAATTTTATCACAAAAAAAATTTTTTCTATGTTAGCCTACGAACTTTTCAGCCGTACTGTTACAGATAAGAAAACTAAAACAGAACATCTTATTTTATACACAAAACAAACACTATTAAGATTTACTTGAAAAAATATTTTGTCATTATTATTCTACTATATACCAAAAAAATAATACAAGATTTCATTATAAATTACATATTATTATGTACATATAAAACATGGCAACTTTTCTTCAACATCTTTAGGTTCATAATGGTTTTCCCCTTTTCTGAAGTTTAATTCTTGTTGTTCTTCTGTCTACATTTAGCTTCGACTTTTTCCTTTCTTCCTCCAGGTTTTTTTTTAATTTTGCTTGCATCTTCATTTTCAGGGCTCTGTTCTGTTTCTCTTGAAGTTTTTCTTTTTTCTATGACATTTTTCATATCATCTAGAGCTTCTCACTGAAGTGAGAATTCTTTTTTGTGATGAAAACATTCTCATTGAACTCAGCATCTAGAATTGCAGAAAAACTTTTTGTGTAAATTATTATCTCTTTATGCAAATTCTCCACAAGAAGAGATTTTTAATGGAAAAGCCACCTCTGAAAATGAAATTCTCTAAAATTTTTTGTTAATTTTTCCTGACTTTTCCAGACTAAGTTTATACTTCCTGACTTTTTCTGCCTGCGGAACCATGATAAAATAGGTAATTTATTTACTGCTAACATAAAAGTGGCAGATAAATATATTTATACATATCTTCCATATAAATATATTTTATCAAAAGTTACATTAATTAATTATGGTCTGATGGTAATAACCTCTTTCTATCACTTTTATTTTATAAATTGATTTTACTTTAGTTTTAGTTCTTACCAATTTACTATTATTCAAGACTTCCGAAGATCATCTCAGGCTCTTCGGCATTAAGTAAATACAGGGGATGTGGTAGAAAAATTCCAGCAAAGCAATTTGTCAATTACTGAAGCCAATCCCTATTTTTATTTATAATCTTTTAATAGTTATGAAACAAACTTAAAATTTCCATAGAAATTACTCCATAGTAATAACATTAATGTTATTATTAATATTCTTAATAATAACATTTCCTCTAATGACTATAAACATTTTAAAGATAAAATCCTGAAGCCAAAAATTACAATTACCTTGTGTAGGTGTTGGTTCTTCTTCTGATGTAGTACCAAGTCCACTCTGAATAGAATGAACCAATTTTCGTAATGTCCATGAGCTTTTACTGCTTGTACTACTACCTCCACTATGACTAGGTGAAAGTGGTACTCTCTAGAAATTAAAAAAAAAAAAAAATTTCCATCTGATATATTTTAAAAGAGGGATTTAACTATAATATGAACGCTTACAACTTGAGTCAGAATAAACTAATATTTATGTTATAACTGTAAAACTACAGACATACAAACTGTAGAAGAAATAACTCCTACATTTTGAAGATTAATTTAAACAAAAATTAAATGAGTTAAAAAACAAATCTTTTTATTATCAAAAAATACTATAATGTAGTCTTTTTAAACTAAGCTTTGAAAACTTTGTCATTCAAATGTTGACTGCTATGGCGATACACTATCGAACCTTTTTCTGTAAATTATATAATATTCTGCAGCACATCACAAGAGGAATGGTGGCGATTTCTTGCTGTACTGCATCCTTTAAGTGATCTAAACTTTGAGGATGATATTTAAAAACATTTTCTTTTAAGTATTCCCACAAAGTAAAATCATAAGGGATCAAATCTGGTGACCTTGCAGGCCACACAATGTCACCTTGTAAAGAAATTAGATGACTAGGAACCATGTCATTCAAAACTGCGAGCAAATGTTGAAAAGTGTGAGCTGTGGCTCCATCCTGTTAGAACCAAACACCTGCTGAATCTTTAAGTTTGTCTAATCTATAGCGCAGAAAGTTCTATAGCATCTCTATGTATTAATCTTAAGTCACAGTAACTGTGACAGTGTTGCACATCAAACAGTAAGGTGAAAACTGTGGAATGGTTTTTGGTGAAGTTTGTGAGTGTTTGTCTTGGGGCCAGAATGAAAATTTTGTTTGTTTACGTTGCCTGAAAGATAAAAAATATGCTTCATCGGTAAACAGCAAACAGCTGCAGGGGAGATCTGCTGCCAAAATTTGTTAAACAAACTTTTATGATTGATACAATCTTAATTCTTAATTAATTTAATTCTTGACGCAAATTCATTTAATTTTTGCACAACTACCATTTTATAGGGATGCGATGCATTTTAATTTCCCTAAGGAAAATTCTTTGTGTAGTCCGATCAGAAATTCCAAGTGAAATTGTGTATTTTCATGTGGAAAACTTCAGAGATTACTCAATGGATGTTTTTACCACCTGCACACATATTGGTATTGTAACGATCCTAGGTCTGTCAGATGTCTTCTTTTCAATATTGATTTAGTTGTATGGAGATTAGAAATCCATTGCAAAATTGTTTCCTATCCACAACGGCAACACATTAGACAGAGACCAAAGCATATAAGAAAAGCTCGCTGAGTTGTGAACACAGATTCTTTGTTTTTGATAAATACTTCAACAAAAAAACCACAATGTTCTCCCACCAAGCCATGGTAATGGCTAAAAATGGCAGGGCTGTTGTCAACTAGCGAAGACTATACCTATCTTATTAACCCTGCTACAGTGACGTTTTCAAATATGGGAGTACTTCTGCCCCACCTTGTATATTACAGTGACAAAACTATAATATAAAACTGTAATGAATGCTTAATATATAAATATGTGAAAATTACATTAAGAGGTTGATACTATAAACTCTTGATGCTAACTATTAATGAAATTAAAGAATTATTATTTTTTTTATTTTTTATAAATAATAGAGTGAATCAAGCAGTCTGGTTGATGTAACTGAGAATTACAAATATTGTGGCAACATGTATATAGGTAAGGTATAGGTATTTTATTTCCAACTTCATTTAGGTTTAAGACTTAAGTTGTAGTTGTGCAATCTTGATAAACGTACCTATGAGAATTACCTACCTGATTTTCTACCATTTCAATACTAAAATAAAGCTGCTCCCTGGGTCTTTATTAAACATGCTATTTGTTGCCACAGACGAATCAGAAGATGCAATTTCCCTGGTTCCTAACCAAGGAAGAATGGATGAAGGATAAGAAAAGAACGAGAGAGTTTACCATCTTGCCCATGAACATCAATTGTATGTACTTTTACTTTTAATTAAATTATAAAAGTACTTTGCTCTCATTGATGTATAATGTAAGTTTTTTTATGTTAGAGTATATATATATATATCAATGGCATTCAATTGTAAGGGAAACATTAACAAAAGTAAATACACTTCAACTGAAATCTTGCAGTGCAGTATCTAAAGAATTAATATCATATTAAATACATAGAAAGATATTTGAAAAACAAATCACTAATAAAATTAAACTTACCCCCAATTGTAGTAGACTTTGATGAAGTTGTCTAGTTTCATATAAAGGATCTAATTTAAATGATATCTGTGTAAGATTTTTTAATGATGTTAAAAGATGATCTGAAAGTGCTCTACTTTTAGCATTTCCTTGACACGCTGTGAGCAACAAACCATCATCTTGATAATGTTTACGGAGAACACTTTCTCTAGTTCTTAAATAACTTAACCAAACATCTAAACCTTGGACACTGGAAAAAAAACAACAAAATATTAAACACTTAGAAAAAAATGATTAATATTGAAAATTATGAATATTAATGGCAAAAACAAAATTAGCACTTTTAAGCAATTTAGTAAAAATAGCGGCTTTTTATTTTATTTTATGTTTTCTCTTGTCTTCAGTTGTTTAGGTGATTCTTAGACTTCTCCACTGCTTTCTATTGTGTGTCAATCTCTTGTCCTACACATGCCTCTACTGCCCAGAATCAAATTTATTAAAGCTGGATGTCCCCTCAATATACAGCTCACAAGCCTTGTCATTCTTTTTACAAGATTATTAAAATTTCTCTCTTCTTTACTTCTTCATGATATCAAACTACCGAATACCCAATATTCCTCATTAATACCTCAAACATAAAAAGCTTCAATTCATTTTTATCTGACTTTTCTACTGGATCATATATCCCTGCTGTAAAGCACTTTTTAAGTTTTTTTTTTATAATTCCTAAAACTATGTTTGGGGCATAAAATCTATTCTAGATTAGATTATGCAAGTCTGTTTTAAATTTCTTTTTTATCTTGTCATTTTATTACTAAAAAAAAAAAAAAAAAAAAACATTTCTGTGACTTGAAATATATTTTTATGAATCAATAATAAAAAATTATGTAAGATGTTCTATAATATAATGTACAACATTCCAAATCAATTCAACTTTTTTTTAATTTTTTTTTATATTTATAATTTTTCAATGTTTTGAAAAAAATAAATTTAATCTAATTTATGCTATGAAAAAAATAATCATGATGTATATGTATACAATAAAACTAACAAAATCAATGCTTTATAATAACTTTTCACTTTACATAATATAATTTACTATTTATAAACTATTAAATAAACTATTTATTAACTATTAATTTATATTTATAAACTATTAAGTTAAAATTACCTAATAACACATTACATGGTTTGTGTTTAATAAACATAAAAATTCTGATATGCACACCAGAGATGACTTCCTTGTATAAATTAAATTACATATATACATTTTAAAATTACATAAATTTTTATTTTACTAATAACTTTTGATTTTTTTTTACTGTTATTATTGAATTATTATTTATTGTAATGTTTTTTTTTTTTTTTTACAATCAGAGGTTAATAAATTAATATATTTAATTAAAAAAAAAAAAAGTTAAAAAATGTATATGAAGTTGGATTTGAACCGATATGCCTTCCCCTTGTAAGATCCAAATATTTCATTAATTAAAATTTTATTTGACTATAACTCTGGAACCAATGAAAATAAGTACCACTTATGATCATATCATTGGAAAGCTCTCAATGAGGGCTTTTATTACTGTATTTAAGAAAAAGTCCAAAATCTAAATATTTTAGATTTGGGCTTTTTTTTTAGACACTTTTGGTCCAGTTGATTACAATCAAAAGGGGAGGTACACAGCTAGATGTTACAACAGTGCTAAATTGAAAATTTCAATATCCTACGCCTAATCATTTTTGAGTTATGTGAGATACATACATACAGATGTCATGTCGAAACTAGTCAAAATGAATATTTCTGTTGAAATCTAAAATTGAAATTTTTGTGATTACAATACTTCCTTTTATGATGTAAAAATATATTAAAAAGTCAATCTTAACTAATAATGTGTGCAGATATAATTGATGAAACTGACTACTTCTTAATTATTTTAAAACTACTTTATAATAAATTATAAATTTGTTGATGCATTACATAACAAATTATCAGAAATCTATGTATTTAAAATAACTGACTGAATAATATAAACAGTAATAATATTAAATAAAATAAATAGATAAAAAAAACAACAATTATTCTTACTTTAAGAGCCCAAATATAAAAGCATTAAATTTAACAACACCTTCTGTTAAAACATCTTCACTATTTAATTTTACAACGAGTTCATTAAGAGCTTTTGTCATTGGACCTGAAAAAATAAAACAAAATTTACTGTCAAGAAAATGAATATTTAAAACTTTATAACAATGTAAATTTCATTGACAATGTAATTTACACATTTAATTTTTCTTTATGCAAAGATTTAACTTGTAAAAATGTATTTGCAAATTTATGGGTAGAGGTATGCGAGATTACATTTTTAAAAAATCAAAATTAGTACGTGCCAAACAACCTACAAATGAAGAAATTACACAGTTGCTTGTTTACCAAACATGAAAGGATCATGAAGTTAACTGAATTTTGTAGTTCATGCAAGCAATAATATGCACAAGAGACAAAAAAAAGTTATATAAATATAACTTGTATATATGATGATGATGAACTTTAGGCAAAAATATATATGATAGAGGCTTGAAAATAAACAATTAAGTTAATATCCCCCTCAAATAATAACGTGGACAAAAAAAATTTCAAAACCACAAATACTATAACTTATGAAAATGTTAAATGGCATACCTTGTTGTGAAGAAGCTTCAATAACCTGCCATACAGAATTATTAATATCACCAAAAGGAGTCTCTATTGTTGGTTTAAGTCCATCACTAAGAAGTGCGTATAATGCTGGACATAATGAATTTAATGCATGCTGTGATAACATTTCAATAGATTGTTGTTCGCAGCTTAATAGACGCTGAACTGAATCACCAACTGCTTCAACTAAATCTAATGATAAAAAAAAAAACAAAATTAATCAGAGAATAATTTTATCAAAAAATATTTAATAAGCTATTAAGATTTAATTACTCTAAAAATAAAAAGAAAATTGACCATACTTTTGCAAATAAATTTACATTAGATAAAATAAAACATGATTTTTATGATTTATTTTAAAAATTACATTACAAGCTAAGCAACATGAAGTGATATGTGTGACCATTATAAATTTCGGAGAAATTGTCTTTTAAAATTTAAGTGGATTTGTATGTTTTAAATATATTAAAAAAAAAGAACAAGAGAAAGAAGAAGGGAAACGTCTTCTGCCTTGACCTTTTTTTTTTTTTTTGTTTAACCTCCTGAACCATTAGGTATATCTTCAGAGGATGAGATGAATGAATTGTAGTGTGTGAAAAATTCCATGCCTGACCGGGATTTCTGGATGAAAGGCTGAGATGCTACCACTCATACCACAGGGGCTGGCTCTGCCTTGAGACCTGGGCAACAATAACATAAGGAAGTTCAGTTGTGTCTTAGTTGTAGTGGTGGTGTTGTTTATGTATAAAAAGTATAAAAGGAGAGACTGGAGTCCCAGTACATCATTCACATTTCCTGAACAAATATTTTTTAAGAATTCTGTAATGTGTAAGAAGAAACCCTACGTGTTGCAAAATGGTGCTCGAACAGGGACGTGAATGATCGAAACGGTTTATGTTATGGTATTTCTGTGTTATGCAGATATATATATGCAAATGAAAAAAGCTGTGAATTGAGTTGTTTTATTTTTTATATGAAAATGGCTTCAAGGGTAGACATTGACAAAAATGAAAATAAAGAGGTTAGTTTAGATAATAATGTTGGTAATAAGATTTTGGATTTAAGTGATTCTTTTTTGTGTTGGTCCATGATAAAAAAAAAGTGAGAATTTATTAGACAGTGGAGTACAGGATAGAGATATGAGCAATAATAATATTACAGAAAAAGGCAAAGATGTGGGTTCAAATATTAGGGATAGTAGAGATCAGGATTTACGTTTTAAGAAAACGGACTGTGACGATATTAAAATGTTTTTGATGGCAATGCAACAAGATTTAAAATAAGACATGATAAATTTGAATACTAGTCTAGAACAAAACATGGCTGATTTAAATATAAGATTAGAGAAAAATTATGATAAAATTGATCAAGTAAAATTAGAATTTACTGACAATATGAATACAAAATTTGATTTTTAAATTCAAAAACTGAGGATACAAATAAAAAATTGAGTGAACATATGTTAATCAGATAATAAAATTAATGATGTAGCGGAACAAGTAGTACAAGAAGCAGAAAAAACTAATCACATAATTAAGGAAAATAAAGGGTTTAATGAAAAGTTAATTCAATTAGGTCAAGGTGTAAATCAGATTAGTGAAAAGGTAGATGTTTGCAAGTTAAATATAAACAAGGCTTTGAAAAATGTCAAAGGGGTTGAGGATAAAGTAAGTGAAGATTTTCAAGTTTTAAAAGAAGTAGAATTAAGTTTATCTAATAAAATTATTATTAAAGGAGACAAGCAATTGGATGTAGTACTGGAATCCCATAATGAGCATAGGGAACCACACCCAAAAACATTTTGGAACATTTACAAATGATTATTAAAATAAAACGCTTAAAATGGGAGTATAAAATTGCAAATATGAGAAAATACTTTAAAGGTGAATCTGAACTGTGGTTTGAGGCACGTCATGAAGAATGAAGGATTTGAAGAATTTAGTCTCATTTCTAAAATATTTTTGATCAGAAGAAAAGCAGGAAGAATTAAGAGGCAGGATTTAGGGGGTGGGGGGAAGAAAATTTATGGGAAGTTACCAAGATATACATAGTTACGTTGTAAGGACATTCAAGACGTTGCAAGAGTGTTGCAAGACAACTACCAGACAGTTTAAGACTAGTATTATTAGCAGCAAGACCTGAAAATTTAGATATATTAGAGAGTCTAATTATGGAATGGGAGTAAGATCAGAAGTTTAATGATAGAAGTGAACATGGAGATTTTTTTATATAGTTGGGATCAAGAGCGTATGAGATCAAATAATTACAAAAGATATGATAGGGACAAAGAAGGACAGAGACAAATGAAATATGTTAACTATAACTGCCAGATTAATAATAGAAATGAACAAAACAGTAATTTTAGGACAAACAACAATCATAATCATCAAGGTGCAAGAGGAAACAATGTAGAACAACAAAATAATAGAAAAGGGGATTGAAGGAGAAAACTGTTTATGAAGAGATAAAGAAAAAACTTTTGACTAAATAGAGTTAAGTTATCCAAATTTTGGAAAAAAAAAATTTACATGAAAAGTTGTTTTGATACACATTACTTTGTGTTAAGAACAAAATTTATTTGGTAACTTAGTTGTTTGTTCTAAAAGGCCTTGTTAGAACAACAAACAAGGTGGGTTCTGTGACCATTATAAATGTTGGAGATATTGTTTTTTTTTAAATTTAAGTGGATTTGTATGTTTCAAATAAAAAACAAGAGAAAGAAAGGAAACTTCTTCTGCCTTGGGACCTGGACAAAAATAGCATAAATAAGTTCAGTTGCGTCTTAGTTGTAGTGGTGTTCAGTTGTAGTATTGTTTATGTACAAAAAATATAAAACTATAGATTGGAGTCCAATACATCATTTCACAGTTCCTGAACAAAAAACAAAAAAGTAATTGTAAATGAATACCAACCAGTTTTATCCGCAGATCTGAATCTATTATCAATAGACATACTTCCTTCGTTTTCCTCTCTAATAGCTGCTTCTCCAAGTCCTTGAAGTTTACACTGAAACAGACAAATAAATAAGATTAAAATAACAAAATTTAATGTTGTTATTCAACAAAATATGCATTTTATAGTAACAAAATGGCAAAAACAAAGTTGATGGGAAAAAAAAAGAAGTTATATAAATCTTTAAATGGATACTAGAAAAGAATTACATGGAAAATTTGTAAAGAAATATTACACATAATAAAAACAGAAATAAACTAAAATTTAATACATTACATAGGTTTTGAATACCTGATAAGTTCTTTGCGCTAGTGAATTTTGAGGTGAATTTGGTGGTGTCATTCCTTGTTGTAAATTTTCTCCGTTATCAGCAAAGCTAACAGATTTCCTACCAGCTTGACTCAAGAACCTGCTAACCTAAAATATAGAAAAAAAAAATAGTGTATCATGTTTATCAAATGTAAAAATCATCCTTTACAATAAAATTTATATGTATAATTTGAAATATTAAATTCAAATGGAATAAAATGAAATAATGAAATTTCAAGCTTATGTGGTAATATTATCAAACCCAAAAAATTAATAAAAAGACTACTTTTATTAATTTCATTTCATATTTCAAATTATAAGCTTGCTAATTCAAAATGGAAGAATTAACCAAGGAATCTGAATTTCACAACTTGAAATTTATGATTTTAATCATACGGCTTTAATCTGTTTAGGAGTACAAATGTATGAATGTACCTTTGGCCCGGCTCGCTGTTAATAAAAATAATGCTACATTGTGGTTAAAGATAAGAAAAAAAAAACAAATAAAGAAAAGATACATAGTTATTATAATACAGTGGTTAAAAGCATCAAGTAACATGGATATGATACTTTGAAACTGAAAAACAGATTGATGGGAGTGATGACTGATATCTTTTAAGAGAGAAGAGGAAATTAAAAACAGATATCCATATGACAAGATTATACAAAAAAAAACCAGTAATGAGCACTTCCTGGAAGTTATAAAGAAACAACGATGTGATAGAAAGCTTTTATTAAGATATAAAAACCTTGTACAGAAAGATGTGCCTAAATTATTTAAAATATAGAAATTATTAAACTATTTAATGTTTTTAATACAATTATCATACTAAAATTGCACAATAATGAAGAAAAAATGTTTTCTACCTAAAAAATTTCCTAACAAAAAAAAAAAAAAAAAAAAAAAAAAAACAATCTTAAATAAAATGCTGCAGATGGTTAAAATAAGTATTACTTGCCTTGACTTACATAATTAACAAAAAACTATGATCATATTTTGATTTGGTTTAAAGGATGACAAATATATTAAATTTCTGCAATTTATCCACTACTTTTGATTTTTAATTTCTAATTTAAAACTTAACTTGGCACAAAATTATTTTGACCAATTTTATGTTTTACTAGCTTTGTCTTGTTCAAAAAAGTTATGATTATTTTTTAAGATTAAATAAAAAATAAAAAAAGTAATAACTACAAGGTAGGTATAATTCTGGGATGTACTAATTAATTAATCATAAATTACTTTTAAATAAAAAGTAAGATTTTTTTTTTTTTTAGGAAACTAATTAAGAGATTACATTTATTAAAATAATTTCAGTAGTTTGTAGAGTATAATAATGAATAAGACAAGCAACCCGATACCACTTTTTCTACACTTGGTAATGAACAATTCTTAAGCCTCTTTTTGGTAAGAAATTTACCATCATAAATGAAATTTATGAAAAAAAAATTAAACATTTGTACAGAAATATTCTGGAAGATTTCCCAATATCTATTTCAATAAACAGATCCCAAAAATACTTGTCATTTTCCGACAATAATAATAATATATACTTAGTTCTTTTCGTCATTTTCAAAAAGCAGAGAAAGGAATTGGTATACAAGGATAAAATTCTAAAATTTACTATGACAGAATTATGACCCACAACCCTTTGATTAAAAAGCACTGAGCTGTCCTGATAAAATACCACATCATAAACAAACCTGTGCACGTAAAGCGTCAACGTCTGGTTGATCCCAGTGATCACTTCCACTCATTTCTAACAAATGCTGAAGACGTAAAGCATGAGTAGTTGGTGGTGTAGGTGGACGTGGTGTATCACCCCACCATTCTGCCCCTACACCTTCATCTGATGATATTTCCACATCCATATTTTGATTCTGAAATGAAACAAAATTAAATATATTCATTTCCTTAGCTTAAAAAAAAATATCATAGATTTAATAGTCCTAATAATATAATTTATAAGCAGCCAAAGACAGTTTAATTCAGAATAATATCATACTTTCAAGATTAAAAATTCTACTTGAAATCACAGAAAACCAGTACATAGTGAGATAATCCATCAACAATCTAGATATTGAAAAATCTAATTTTGAATTAATAGTGTGTATTAAGTTTTGTATGTAGTATAAGTTTTATATATATATATATATATAGAACTTTTATTTTAACTTGTCAACTATTCCAGAGTGATATCTCAGATGAAGTTGCTGTTGCTTATAATTAATTAGTTAACAAAATTTAGTTTGGTCTATGTTTAACTATAATTCTCAATTTAAAAATTAATTATATGAAATAAACATATAGGATCTATCTATAACACTGTAAGGATTAAAATAAAAAATAATATTAGAACATATTTAGCAAATATAAAACCTAAATAAACAAACAGACTAACAAACTACATTTATTTTTCTTGTGGGCAAACAGATTTTGAAGTAGATACATGTATTTTGTCAAATATAAAGGTTCCCGTTACATACATTTTTCTCTATATATTAGAATGACTATGTACTGTAGCTTGACTAGTATGTAGCTTTAGCCAGTGTCTGTATAAATACAGGTGACCCCTCTCAGTGGATACTAAAGTATAGACTAAACGAAATAAAAAGACAAACACTACCCATACATGTGAACATATTTGTAAATAAATAAATTTAAATTATATTTCCCCATATAAGGAAAAGTAACACAAGATTTTTAAAATTTAAGTAAACATGACCTTAAATTATAAATTTTCATGTGTAGTATAAGTTACAAATAAATTCATACTGAAGACATACCTTACGGTTACAGTTATTAGATACAAGATTATTTGGTAATGATTTTCTCTTATTTGTGTCAACCTCTGATAATTCTTCACAATCACCAATACCAAGCTCAAACATACTGTACCTGTGGGCAAAATAAATAAAAGCTAAATAAAAATACAAGAAAAAAATTTATATAAAATAAGGATCTAAAGCTTGTTAATTATTTCTATAATAATTTTTATCTTATTGAATCATGATAATTAATTATTTAAATCTGATCTAAAATATGTTAGAAACCCAACTAAAAACTGGAAAATTGGATAACATAACTTGATTATTAGTTTAAACGTAGTAGTTGGAAGTTATCAGTATAATATCTTCCAATGTTAAATAGTAAAGAATCTTTTGTACAAGATACCTTTCATTTTTCTTCAGGAAATATCTAATATAATTATTTATCATGTGTTATTCTCATATATATATATAAAACTGCACTAAAAGTAATTTATTATATAATTGCATCCTGACACTATTTCTTATATTTCTTTAAAAATATTTCTATTTTATAAAACGCACACTGTTTATATTTTGAAATATACAATTTATAATGTGTAATATTCTGAGAAAGTATGAATTCATTAATCATAAATTACTTTTAAAAAAAAAGTAAGATTTTTTTTAGGAAACTAATTAAGAGATAACATTTATTAGAATAATTTTAGTAGTTTGCAGTGCCTAACAATGAATAAGACAAGCAATAAAAGAAAAACCACTGCTCTTTACCTCAAGTAAAAAATAAACTCTGCCATGGAGTGGTAACATTTTAGCCTAAGGGCTGAGATTTTAACGGTCTCAGGCTCAAATACCAGTCAGGCATGAGTTATTGCATTTTTCATACAAAATATCTATTCTATATTTTCATGCCTAAGCTTCACAAGATTAAGTGGGAAAAAAATTGCACCTAATCCTGCTTTGTTGTCTGGATAAATTGTTACTTGTCACATTATACATATACTTCAGCTTGTAAGAAAACTCCTTATTATGTTTTTGCTGTCATCTTCAACATATTACTTATCTACCATTTTAAAATATCTTTTATATTCTTTCTATCAATTTAATTAAAATAAAATTTAAAAAAATATCTTTCACAGAAATTATATTGCTCTGATAATGAATTTATAAATACTAATTAAAAGAAAAAAAAAATTCCTTTTACATTTAATATGTGCTCAATTTTCTAAAGTATAAATTAAAATTAAAACTTTACAAATTATTATTTATTTTATAGCTACTTACCACTTACTGTCATCATATGTTTAACTGATATTCAACTATTATTAATATTTCATTAATTTATATTTTAAGTTATTAATATGGGCTTTAATCGCCTCTATTTTTTATTTTATAATTAATCTGTATTTTTTTATGCTGCTCTGATCACAGTTTTATAATGGTTTCCCCTCTATCCATCCAGGCAAATTGTAACCATCATAAATTTTGATGAAAGATAAAACTACTAATAATAAAAGTAAAGTACAATATCAGTTTTATTGATTACTAAAATAAATTTTGTTCTCATTTGAAATGAAACAATTTTCCAAATTGCTTATTATGCTTTTATAGAATTACATTTGTTGTTTTGGAAGTGAACAGTTTAATAATCTATAGGCATATGACTCACATCGTTATCTGAGAATTTTATTATAAACTATGATATCATCGGGATCCACGAAAATATATTTTTTCCCATGAGAAAGCCATGCATATGTGCATACATAGACATTTTAATGAGCGATATATGCGCGGTTTTGTGAAGGTTGAAGTTCAACGACATACGTAGTGGGGAAAGGCTAGACTGAAGGAATTTTGTTTCGTTGTCGTTTAGCCGTAGAGATGTTAAGTTAGGTTATGAAGGAAGCGATGTTTTTGAATACGACGTGATTGTGTAATTGAAGTGACGATGTATTTTTTGGACTTCTCAGTGACAGATGGCATCAAAATTAAGTAAAACAAAATATGCAAATATTTAGTGTGTGTTATATGCAAAGGATTTTAAGGTAGGAGTTGTCATGTTTTACTTATGCTATGCATCCAGACAGACCGAGATATACCGGTAAACAAATTGCCAGATTATAATATATGAACAAACGAATATTGAGAGATCTCTCCAGATCGAGAACTTTGTGTATCTTGTAACATAAATATTTTTTTTCTTAATGGGACAATACTATAAAGAATAAAAGATTTATTTGTAATATGATTTTTGTAAATGTTTGTAATTCAATTTCTTACTGGCCAGTAAAATCCTGAGTAGTATGAAACTGTCACTTTCGTGACGTTTAGTAGTATAAGTTTTTCTTGTAGATGTACTATTTGTTTTTATATTTTTTTTTTGTTTGAAAATATAAAATATACATATATATCGAACTGACAGCGTATTTTTTAATTTGTAATAATTTGTGCAATTCAGGCATAGTCGACCGAGTACATCATTTTGCAGTTCCAATGTATTTTCTTGTATTTTGTATTTTATTAAACAAGCTCAAAGCTTGCAAAATTCTGGAACAGTTTCTTTTATTTTTCAATTAAATAGGACATCTACCCAACCATTCCTCATCTGATCTAAATAATAAACTATGAACTTTACAAAACAAAAAATTTGTTGTAATTTAATAAACTATAACATTTTAATCAATTATATATTCAACATACATTAAATTTTAATTTGATACAATTTAATATTCAAAGAGTTTGGTGATTTATAAGTTGATTTTAAAATATATATTGAAATGATGAAAAAGCTTTAGATGATATTTAATCAAAGAAAGTATTAATGGAAAATTTTAAATGAATGCATAAGACTTAATTCAATTTATTGTTATTTAATCATTTTAACTTTTAAAGTATCATGAGGTTGTTACTATATGAACAAGTGACATAAGTCACATAAATTGTAAGACAATATTTTCAAGCTAGGAAAAAGCTTGGAAATAATAAATTGTCTTAAAATATAAGTTTAAAAAAAAAATTTTTTTTTCTGATTATCTTGTAACTTACGGCATTTTTAAAATAAAAACCACATGTGGTAGATAATCCAAAAATATATTTTTAAAAATTGTATAAGGATTTTTAAATGAATGATATTAGATTACAAATTTAAATTAAAAAAAAAAAAAAATTACAAGATACAATACCTTTTCTTGTTCACTGTATTTTTTCTTGTTTTAGTATTTTCAAGAGTATTTCTGAGTATTCCTCTAGGTAATGGAGGTCGAGGTGGTGCTGGTGAAGTACCATTTTTATCTTCTGGCAATGAAATAGAACGTTTAGGAAGTGGTGGTCCAGAAAGTCCTGATTCAGAACTGATGCTATCATAACGATATACAAACAATGGATTTTGATTTGTAATAGGTCCTGGGCTTGGATTAGGACCAGAATCGGTCAGAAGAGTTGACGAACCTCTGTAACCGGAGGACGGCTGAGTTGCTGTACTGGAAGATGATGAAACATTAACTGTAGTACGAGCTGAAAAAAAGAGATAAATATTCATCAGAGTTAAAATTAAACTAAAATAAATAAATAAATATAAAAATAAAGTTAATCTTTAAAAATTTCAGTATCATTATGAATATGTAACAAACTCATTTGTTACATACCCTTCAAACTCAAGAACTCATTATGTTCGCTTCAAACTCAAGAATCCAGACTGATCTTAATAGTTCTTTAATCATTATATTTTTAGCAATTAGAAGAAAGTTTTAGGCAATAATGTATCCAATAATTATATGATGAGCATATAGAGGATTTAAATCAAAAGCATTTTTTTATTTTATAGCCATTTTCATATATTAATATTTTAAGTCAGTGTCTAAAGTGGATTCTGTTAAAGGTAACTTAATGTTTTAACATTCAGTTAAAAGTAGCTTGTAGTTTCTGAAAATGAGATTTAGAAAATAGACTGACTTTATTTTGGTATTTCAATAATCAAAACTGGGTAAATATTCATGAATTTACTTCAATTTTGACCTGTTTTTTTCAAATTAAACTGAATTATACATGAATGGCAAACGTTATTTAATCAAATTTGCAGAGATAACTTATTTTATCTAATGTAGCAATTTACATGATGGAAATCTTGGCTTTTGGTTATATCTTCAATTGTAATATCTAACAGTGAACTCCCAATAATAAACTGAATGGAATTAAGAGAAACCTTTTTCCTTTTCCTGTTTAGCCTTCAGAACCACCGAAGGTATACTTCAGAGGATGATAAATATGAATGTAAATGAAGTACTGTATTATGTTTTGTGCAATCTGAAGTCAACCATTCCTGGGATGTGTGATTAATTGAAACCCAACCACCAAAGAACACTAGTATCCATAATCTAAAATTCAAATCTATATAAAAGTAGCCGGCCTCTGTGGCTGAGTGGTAATGTCTCAGCCTTTCATCCGGAGGTTCCGGGTTCGAATCCCGGTCAGGCATGGCATTTTTAACACACGCTACAATTCATTCATCT
>JAAAKQ030025594.1:0-17507 GCA_010016005.3 Zanna intricata
TGTATAATATTGTTGAGAAGCGTGTCATACTATCCTTTGCCTATCTTGCTAATTTTGGTAGCTCTCTTTTATTTCTGCTGATAGTTCCAACAAGCGTAGTTTTTTTTGCTAGAAGTTTACTCGCTAATGACACGCTTGTAAAACAATTGTCAACTGTTATATTTCTCCCATGGCCCGTATATGGTTCTGCTGATTTCAAAGTTACAAACTCCCCAAGTGGGACCGATGATTCTCTCCCTTCTTCTTTTCCCAAATATGGAAAGCCGTTTACTATATACTTACTACTTACTTTGGAAGCTAACCAGAATTTTATGCCAAATTTGTCTGGTTTGTTGGGCATGTATTGAGTAAATCTATAGCTTTTGTAGGAAACAATTGTTCACCTATAGCTTGCTATAGATGAACCAGGAGCATATCTTGATATGCTCCTGGTTTATAACAGTTTTGACTGTTTTTGATAAATTTGTACCAAACTTCAGAGATTAAAGCAAACGTATCGTTTTGTAAGCGTTGGCTTCGTTGATTTTTGTTGTCAAACCGAATAAATCTCATGATTTCTGCGAAGTCATTTCGGCTCATAGTTGTCGAGAAAAATGACGGACCCCATTTCGTGTTCCATAAATATGATACATCCATATTTTTAGCCTCATGTGCATATAGAAGTCCAATAAATACATATAATTTTGCAATAGATACATTCCATTTTGTTTTCAACACTCGAAATGCATTTTATTCCGTATGTTTTCTTACACATTCAATCATGTTATGATCAATAATCAAGAAAAATGCGACTCAACTTTGCCCTTTATAATATTTCGTTTAGCGTATCCTGTCGGTCTTGATATTTCCTTGAAAATATTATAAATCGGTGCTCTTCCGCGATTAGACCCTTCTTTTATTTTTTTCAAACAGTTCTGTCCATAGCAGTTTCAATCTCTTCCTCATTTTCACTTTCGGAACTAACTCTAAATCTCTTTCTTTTTTGTCCTCTTCGTATATTCAAAATATTTTCTTCGTCCGTATCGCTGTCAAATAAGTCACAATTATTTTCTGCTTTATCATTATCAATATCGGAAACTTCTTGATCATCTTCCGAACAATCCTCGTTGATATTATTTATTTTCTCTAATAAATTGATATTCCTCGAATGTCTTGACATTTTTTGGGATTAATATACAAATGATAAAGTAAAAACTTAAATATAAAAATATAAATCAAATGGGGCAAAAAGATTGAGACCAGAAATTTAAAAAAATTGTAAATCAAACCACAAAATATTGTTGGCTTTGTCAAAACTATCACTTATGCCACGTAATAATTTCCATTATACACTGTGAAATTTTGATGCTCTCTGTTTGGATTGCAAGACCGTACTGTCGTACAAAGAACGCAATGCATTTGTTTACATTTTCTGTCGCACTTTTGTTTACATTGTAGACTCGTAAAACAATTTCAGGAGTGGCGCTTTCCGAATAATATAGTCGTAAATAACATGAATTTTTGAAACGGTCAAATGACTGTTCGTGGTAGACTAGACATGCTATAAATTTTTTTCGGAAAGTAAAGAATAAAAATAGTTGTAAATATTAAAAAATGGGTTGTATATATATTATAGGAAAAGTCAATAAGCTACATGGTGATACAGTAACGTATACAAGAATTTTTAAACAAAATTTCAAGAATGGTCATTTGACCGCGCATGGTAGGTTTAGTGTTAATAAAGCTCTTATTGCTTGCATGTAGAAGGTTAAGTTAATCTCCCAAGTATTTAACATATCCATTTGGTCAATGGGTTTAAAAAAAGAAAATATCTCCTTTGAAAAATAATAATTGTGATGGAAAGGGCAGAGTTTATTTGTTTCTGAATGCTATCTGTCTGATTGTCATTTTCTTTCCTTATATCTTAAATGGTATATGATTTTGGAAAAGTTTATGAATTAGGATATTATTATAATCTTTTGGGACTAAGCCAGTATAATGGCCAGTATAAAATTAATATCGACCGATTTGCATAATTCATTTTTGCTTTGTTATTACTGTTTGTTAAATAACTGTGTGTGAAGCAGATGTGTGAATATGGATTACAGAAAAAAAAATATTATGAGAGTGTTTTTGTTATTTATAGAGTGTATACAGCAGGTTGCAGAAAACAGAATTGTAAAACTAAAAAATTCATTTACACGACTGAAGGCAACAGGCATTCATGACTGTATTGATACAACTCATTCTTTTTATGACATTATTAAGATTCCTTGAATCAAAGTTGTAATCTAATCTAGTTTACAATGGATTTTTTCATATATTTGTGAGTATAACAGTGTTCTAGAACAGTACTATCCATTGTCGTTATCTGGATCATTAACACATATTGTGATCATAAAAGATCATTTGCAACTAGCTCTGGTACGGGTACTGTTGTATCGTTCAGAATCCGTAAAAAAATGTATAATGAGTCCTTTTAGGTTGCTTCTTCAATGAGATGAAATGTTCTACCATAATATGTAATAGAGTCTAATTTTATTTGTTTTCAAATTAAAAATTTATTAAAGATTCATTATTAGAAAGAAAGTATGAATTATTTTTTGTAAAATATTAGAAAATTTTGAAATGATATTAAATTAATAAACATTACTGCAATGATTTTAAGGGTCATTATGTTTGCAATTGTTTGTATTATTCATTACCCCATAACATCATTTTCGGCTATTCAGTGGCTGAAATTTGAGTTGTTGCTGTGCTTTCAGTGTTGTAGATGTTTGCTGTGTAGAATTATAATTCATCTGAAGAAGAGCACAGAAACAGACCACAGGTTTGGTTATGAAATGGGTGTATATGAAATAATAGATGAAGTGGATTGAAATATTGCTGTAGCAATTCTTTCTTCCTGTATGTTTTGTTTTTTTTAACACATTCTTCAACAAATCGAAAGAAGATGGTCGAAATCTTTATTTCAAGGAACTATTTTATCGAGGTTTGTAACTTATGTATTACACTATAAAGACAAATAGAATATTTGATTATTCAGTGGTTATTTTTAAATTATCCCATATTGTAGTAATTGTCCAAATAATAAAAATAGTTATGCATATTAAGGTTTGCATATTACAATTATTTTTTTACAGAAATGAACCCTAATTTTGTATTAGATAACATTTTTGATTGTTAGGAGAAGTGTTTTTCATCATTTGAATTAGATTCTTGTAAAGTTATTTAACCTTTTTTTTGTTACTTTTATAGTGCTGTAAAAGATTCAAGATTCACTCCGATCACTAGAGACGAATTGACCAAATTGCATGTATCTGTGTCAATTTTACGGCATTTTGAAGATGGTGCAGATTATACAGACTGGGAAGTTGGAGTTCATGGAATACGTATTGAGTTTCACAACGAGAAGGGCAACAAGCGCACAGCCACTTACTTGCCTGAGGTCGCTCCAGAACAAGGTAATTATATAGGTTTAGTAAATAATGTCCTAATTTAATCAGCTAAGTGTTCAAACCTGTTAATAACATGGGTAGAACTTGTGAAACTGGTGGTAATTATTTAAAATATTTTATTTTATAATTCATTGTTAAGGTCTCTTATCAATGACTTAAATGTTATTATATTTTAATCTTATAATGAGGTTCTGATGTACTTTGAAATATATATATACAGTAACATATTAATTTTCCTTTGTATTCTTTTTTTCCCATTTTAATTTTGTAAGAAATTTAAAAAATTAAGTATAACAATATTTATAGTGTGTTACCATATCGTAAACATTATAGCTCCAAAATTGTTACCATCACATGAAACTGTAAAAATGTTTCCTCATTTTTTATCAGTCGTATTTATAAATACTGTTAAAAAGCATTTATCTTTAATTACTTGTAAATAAAAATTTTTGGGGCTGTGTTCAATGAATTTTCCCTAAAGAGGGAAAAAAAAAGAACATGAAATAAAGATTTCATGTTTTTTTTTTCCGTTTTTAGGATAGAATCAGATTTATTTTAATATAATAGATATTCAGTCATTAGCTTTATTGTGGGTAGCTTTACATAGAAAACTGAATTCTAAGTTGGTCCACAGTCTCTCATTATCAAGAAGAATGTGTTGGCTCTTAACAATATTGTCCCTGACATGAAAAACCTAATACAGTTTACTTTAAACCACAAATCAATAATGAAAATCAATATTGGAAAGAAGAATAAGGAAGAGTAAAGAGGATGGTAGTGAAAAAATGTATTTAATCAGTTAGCTACTGTTACCGTGTTCAAGATGATATCTCGAGTTTGGTATAAGGACAAATGTTTCGATTTCTGATTAGCAGCTAGTGTTTTGCTGTAATAGATAGATTTTAACAGTACTTCATTTATGTAACCCGTATCTACTGAGATAAGAGTTGCAATTCGTATCTGCTGACTGTTGCTAGGTTTTAATTATCAACATCTTGTTAATGAAACTACATAACAGTGTCACATAATTAGCGAAGGACAATAACTGCATCATTTAGTTAATCAATAAGCTGTCCTGATAAAACTGAAGACACAGATTATCATGTATTGACTTAAATTTGTTTAGGAAATTATAAAAAAGAAACAAAATCGTGATTCACAAATTGACCAATTACTTACCACAAGGCCAAAATGTAATTCAGACTAATTTTTTTAATGAGATTGAAAGAATAGAAGAATAATGAGATTGAAAATATGTAAATTAAGTGACCAAATGAAATGACACCTTTCATATTGTAAAAGGAAAAAGTAACATTTAGGATGATTAATAAATCGATTGCAACAGTTCATTTCTAACATAAGTTGTTCGCTTCTTATTGTTAGTTGTCAGTTTATTGTAAGTTGGTTAAAAAAAATCCTGTCGAACCCTCCTTCCTAAGATCAGGAAAATCAACAAGAAAATAGGTATTTGACAAAGATCAAACATTTAGTCTATATATTTCATAGTATCCTTTTTATAGAGAAGGAAGTCTCTTTATGCTTACTTCACTCGCATATTTCAGCGTTAAATAGTACAGTAAAATATCTACAATCTACACCTCTTACACCATGACTTCTATAAATAACTGCATTTGTAAATTTCTTATTATGCTATTAAAAAAGGGGAATAAAGATGTATTGTAATAAAAATCACAATTATTACAATACAAAACTCTATTTAAAAATTTATGATTTATGAACTTTTGAACCTTCATGTGTTTTATATTAATAGTCTGTGGCACAGTGGTTGCGTCTCAGCCTTTCATCTGGAGGTCCCGCGTTTAAATCTCGGTCAGTCATGGCATTTTTCATATGCTACAAATTTCCATTTTCATGTTTGTACTTTCAAAATTCTTTATAAGCTTCTATGGTGAATTAATTAATTTATCAGCTAATAGTTAATTTGAAAATTAGGATTATATTAAAGAGAACCTATGTTTTACTCTTAAAATCATGCTTTTTATGAACATGTACATGCATGTATTGAGTGTATGTTGATATTACTTTCATTTCTGTTCTTTTACCAGTTAGTTAGTCAATTATTCTTTTATCCTTGCAGTATTATGAAGAATTCACTGCCTAATATTTGTTAAAAACTCATAAAAATTATGTTAATTCTTTTTTATTGGCATGAATTTTATATAGAGTATTGCTCAATCCTATTCATTTTTTGTGCTATATTGTGATGTTACAAATTTCCATAAAAGTTATAAAAGAATTTACAGTGTACGCATTATCACACATTGTTCAAGCAGCAAACAAAAATTTTGATTGTGAAAATTGGTAAAAATTCCTTATATAATTTTCATTTTTCAAGTCTGTGTTAAAAGCAGTGGCAGTGGCAGGGGCTTTATATAACTCATCAATGATTTCAGTCATTGTTCTGTAAATGAAACATGATTAACTTGATAGAAAATAACTATTGATTACCTAACCAAAAATTGATCACTTCTAAATAAGATGATAAAAAAAATATGAGAATTAAAATTTTTATCTAAAAAGTGTTTATTATATTGATATTGTTTGCTTCAAACTAGTTCTGCAGAGATGCGAGTTCAGTAGCTGCCATGTAACACCAAGCTTGGATAATCAACCCATTTGTCACTGCTATACTGTTCTCTGAAACATAAGCACACTGTGATTAGTCATCTTTAGTAGCATAAACATGATGCAACTGTTGTTTTCAAAGCTTTTTTTTTTTTTGTATTTACAATATTAAGAAAGTGACATTATGTTTCAAGTATAAAACAATTATTTTTGTTTTATTTTTCTCTTTTGCTTTTCCATGTATATAAACTTCAGTTTCATGGTTCTCACTCTATACAGTACTTTTGGTGTGGACATGTACTTTGTTACAGAGTCAATGTACAATAAAATATTTTTTAAAGGTTTTTATTGTGGTTTACAATTCAAACTTTTTAAAGTAGTTTGTTCACCGGGTTGGTTTAGGTGCTCTTCATAAAAAGTCACCTGATTTCAAAGTCGAGAGTTCTAAGGTTCAAATCCTAGTAAAGGTACTTACTTTTTTAAGGATTTTAAATACTAAATTGTGGATATTATTGTTCTTTGGTAGTTTGGTTTCAATTTACCACACATCTCAGGAATGAAGCAAAAATAAAACTTCTTTGATCCATCCTTCTTCTTAATGTTCGTTTATCACCCTGAAAAAAAGAAAAGAAACAAACATTCTAAACTGTTACCGGATTAGTTGATATAAACATGTGGTTAGGCTATGTGAATGAATTTCACTCAAAAGTAGGGGATAATATTTTTTCATCCATTATTACATTTTATAATGTACAGCACAGAATTAGCCGTCTTTATTTTATTTCAAAATTGCTGCATTCATTTGTTAAAAATAGAAAAATTGTTTGGTAAGGGGGGATTACTTACTAAAATAAAGGAACATGTTTGTACATTGAGTAGCTAATTGTTGCCACTCGTAAGCTCGCTGTTACCTGGCAAATACTGTGCGTATGTCAGCATTTCTTCCAATCTTCAACATTTATGGAAAGCATTCTTTGGTAGTCTTATGTTCACTTAGTAAACGATTTCTTTATTTCATGTTTTCACAAATCATTATCCTTTAATGTTATTTTAATTAGTAGTAACAAAAAGTAACAACTTTTACCACTAATTAAAACTGAAAACTACTACTAATTATAACTGAAAGCTACAACATCAGTATGATCTTATTTTTAGCTAAATCTGGAAATAACAAATTGTGAATTACAGCACTATTGTGGTTTCATAATTCAATACCTTTTTCTCCCATTTATGAGCAAACAAATGTGTATTACCTTGGATTGACTCATATAAATGGTTTTGAAACTTATAAGTAATTTTTTTGTTGACTATGCATCCTTCTGCAAAGAATTCATAATGGATAAATGCATAATCCCAATTAAAATAAACACTAAAGAGAATCTTTTACCATTTGATTGAACTTGGTATGATTTTACACAAAGTTCAATCAAATGGTTTTTTACCTCTGTGTCTATTCTACAGTAATTTTCCTCAGAATGGATTTTAATTTCATTATCATAATGATGCCGCTAACGTTCTGTGATGTTGCTTTTGTTGAAAATTCAGCACTGGAATAAATTCTGCTGCTACTCATTTCCCACCCATTATGTCAGTCAAAATTGTTTCAATGAGCCATAAGAGATTCCCTCCCCTTCAGTGACTTCAGTAGTAGTGATTTGATGATTACTGATCACAATTGTAAATTTTATTGTTGATGTGTTATTAAGAATAAGTCCTTTTGTTGCCTTCAATGTCTTTAACAACCTTCTTTAAACTGTGCGTATCGTTTATAAACAATTGGTGTTAACATAACATTCTCACCAGAAAGCTTTCTCTAACATCTTCATACTTACTGCACTTTATTCCATATTAACGCAAGATTTAATCTGAATTTTTTGTTGCATCATTTTCAGACAAAATGTATTACCATTCATATTAAAGTACATCCAGATTATTAGGCTGCCAAATTTGGAATTTGTTGCTTATATGAGAAAAAGATAAAGGTTAATTGAAAAGCCATAGAGTACAAAATTAATATTTTTTTATAATGTATATAATTGAATAAGAATGATAAAAACTTGTATAGAATTTTTTTAAATTGTATTTTACTGAATTCAGAAACTCTTTTGATTTATTTTTTTGTATTTCTCTTAGTCGAAAGAAATTTGCTAACAATATTATAGTTTCTTTGCTTTTTTGCCGGTAGTCATGTTTAGTGAAGTGTACATAAGAGATATTGCATAAATTCTTTCTTTATTATTTTACAAAATCAATCATGTTCTTTATTGTGTGGAAATTACAGCTTTAAGATCAGAAGAATATTTCATCATTTAATAAGCAATTTGATTGTTATACTGCTTTAGTTTAATGCCTGTGTTGTAGTACTGAATTGACTGACATTAAAAAACTAATAATAAGTGCATGAAAAATTATTTTGAAAATATATGTTACTGACAAAGCTGCATGTCATTTTAGCTGATGAAACTGAGTTCAGGGTGTGGGAGCTATTGTCTTAATTTATTATAATCATCTCCATGGAATGTTGATTAATTTCTCAAGACTTTTGTATTTATTATTCTCCTTTATAACACATACAAAAGAATGTGCATTCTTTCATATGCCATATGCTCCTTTCTAGTTTTTTTATTTTTATTTTATGTTAGCCCTACTTATCTTATTTATTGTCCTTAAAGACTAATGTATATATGCTTCTCTCAATAAGGTTAGTTGTTACTTAAGTATTTCAGATAACAAAGTCACCCATTTCATATTAAAGATAATATTTAAGAATTTTTTCTTCTTTCACTGTATGAAGGTAAATGTGGAATTTTTGTGTATGCTTTATCCAGTTTTTTTGTCTATCGATCTAAATACACATTCCTGAAGAAAATTTTCTTTGTCTATTCTTTTTTGCAGCCTATTTGGTGATTTCTCTAATAAAACTACTGAACTATATTATTCGTAAATTCTTTTCTTGGACCCAGTTGCATCAATTTTGCTTTGAAAATCAAAAGATTGAAGCTGTCGTAGGATAAAAGGAATTGTTAATGTTATATCTTATTAGTGTTTGTATTTTCTCTGAATTCAGAAATGATTTCTGTATTTTTTTTCCACAAATAGTTTTACATTTGAAAATAGTAACTCGATTCTAAATTTTTAATGTGTAAATGTTGTTTTCACTTAGTTCCACTCATTTTATATACAGGTATTTTTGATTTATAATAATGTTTTTTGCAGAATTGTTCATTTTTTATAAAACTTGTTTGTCTAATCACATATAATGCATTTAATTTTTTATGTTAGATATGTTTTAACTATCAGTAACATTTTTGAATCAGCTGATCAAGTATTGTACAAACTAATAATTCTAATCCAGAGTCGTAATAGAAGAATGATGGTGTTTAAGGCATAAATTATATTAAAAAAAATTAATATTGGTTTTTTTTTTTGTCAAATTCTCCATCTCAAATAATTTTTTACTGAATCAATAAATTTCAATTTGCGTGCAATTGACTGCTTAGCAAGTATCAAGTCAATCTTTGTTAATTAATATTTATTTTTCTGCCCAAACAAGATATATATGTTCAATTATTTTTGTATTTGCATCCATAATTTTTTCTTTTAACGATTGAGGTAGTAATCTTACTTAGCAAAATATGTCAATTCCTCACAAGTGATTTCCAGATTTCTTGGAGATCAGGGTATAGGGTCTATCACCAGTCTACCCAAATAGCTGTAAATGTTTTATTAAAAGCGTGGCTAATAAATGCATTTAGTGTAAGGGTGCATTTATTAATGGAAATAAATTTGATTTTCAAGTTTGCCCAACTGGTTGAGGAAAGTGATAGCTATTTTTAACATATCAAAGTAGACATTTCTATTAATAGTCTTTTTAGCAAAGAAAAAAACTCAAATTACATAATTTTTCATTAACTTCAAACTAAAATTATTGACTTGAGTTTCAACATGCCACAATACACATATTTTTTCTTAAATAGAGAACATAATAAATAAAGAAATACATAGCAATAATACAGAGACTAATGTAGTTATAATGCCTGTTACACACGCTTTTCAGGTGGAATCCTTCAGTGCTTCCAACATAATTTCTCAAAATATTCATAATGCCTTGATTTGAGCTGCTGAAACACTACCATTCTTTTATGATCCTGAATTTTGTTGACTCAGAAATGCTTATTTTTATTTGTCTTATCCTCCCACATTATAATGGCTTTAGTGAGGGATTTGATCAGGATTTATTCATAATTGACAATTATGAATAAATCCAATTGGGTATAATCACTCTATTGAATGTATGATTTCTTTTTAGTTTATAATTTATTACGTACTTACATGATATTGTAATTATTTTTTATTTTTAGGATGGGACCAGATACAGACCATTGACTCTCTTCTACGAAAGGGAGGTTTTAAAGGCCTCGTCACACCTGATATCAGACGAAATATCAAGCTGACACGTTACCAGAGCGAAAAGGTTTCAGTTGGCTATCAAGAGTACTTAAACCATTGGCGTGGTCGGCATTGCTAGCAGCAACTGTGGGGCTCTCCTCCGAGAGTCCCGGGGCCGGGAGCACCATCCCACCCCCCTCTACATCAGCATCAGCATCACTTCCAGCCTTTTCGACCGCCGCCGTTCTTTCAGCCGCCACCGTTCCTTCAACCGCCGCCACCATGGTGGGAACATCGTCCACCTCATTACAGTACTTATCCGACCAAGAAACGAAAGTGACCCGAACACAGCCTTCGGAAGTGTGCACTTTATTGCCTTGCATCGGGTCTTCTGGTTCAGTTGGTTCTCAGTATGATATCTAGGACGGGTGGTGACTGACCGTTGATGAATGCGATGGTTTAGAGTCATTTTTATGTTGTTTTTTTTTTTTTTAAATAATTTTAATTAGCAATTATCAGAGTATACTTATGATCAGTCTTCTTTCTGGTCACCTGTCAGTCACTTTTGTTTTTATGTACTTAAATTTATTGGGTTTGAAGTTAGTGGGTCTTTTTTTGTTAATCAGTAAAAGTTTAATAATTATTTGTTAAAGTAATTCAGTTTAAACAAGTGTTTATACCACATTAAAATGTATCTATAAAATGTGCTTAATGTTTTGTAAGGTTATCATTTGTTTAAACTTTCGTAGTGTTTAATTTAGCTGTATACGATGTGACTTCGACTCTAAACTATCAATAAAATATTTTTAATAGAAGGAAGTGTTAACATTTGGTAGTTTCATTATGCGTGTTAGGTTAATGATCAGCAGTTAAGAACAGAATAATTCTGTAATTCAGGCCTATGTTACTGATTGAACTATATTTATGACTGCAGTTGAGGGTATTGTTTATGTTGTTACGAATAATAAAAATTTGTTGTACACGGTCAGTTTTTGTGTTGTTATCCCATTACTCTCCACTCCTGTTTATAAACTTCGAGTGATTTTCACTAAAAACAGTGCTTAAATAAAGACAATATATAAATTTTTCCATAATCATTAAGTCGGTAGAGATGTTAGTTAATTTAGTGATAACATTTCATATAAAATACACGTGTGTATATAAATGACTATAAAAGGAGTGTTTGTCGTGAAATAATTTAAGTGATGGTCGCCTGATTGTGTTTACCTGTACAATGGCAATTATAAAAATGTATAAGCATATAGAAAACAAAGTTATCGCTCGTAAAATGTCAATGTATTTGACGAATCGCTCGCTGTATATTTTTTTTTTTTTTTTTTATATAATTTTATTTACTTTAATTTCTATTTTTGTCTTTTGATTTATTCACAGATTTTTCTATTTTTGTTTCATTGTACCTATTTTTTTTTATTTTTATAATCAATTTATGCTGGAACCTATATTATGATTCCAGTCGTTTGATATTTGTTTTCTTTATTTTTTATTTTTCTGTGCAGAAAATGGGAATTTTATCTATTGTTTTGTATATATTACATATCATGTGACCGGCAGTCACTGTGATGGTGTGAAATGTTTTTGTGGGAATAGTCTTCCATTATTTTCATCGGAACCCAATTCGTATTAAAAAATTAAAATTTAAATATAATTTTGTTTTTTTTTTTTTTTTTTTTTTTTGTAATGTAAAGATTATTTTGGTATCGCTGAATAAATAATTATAGTATTGATATAATTCATTTTTCTGCAGTTATTTTAGAAGAAAAAATGCATTCATTTTTTATTTAATTAAAATATCATTCCTGTTTTCTTGAACTTAATAACTTGTGATCTCATTATATATTAATGTTTACAAATTTTCAATTAAATGCTTTATATTTTACATTATTTCTTAAATTCAAGCTGCTTGTAAGTTTTGTAATTAATCTATAAAAAGTATAGTATAACATAGTTTGTAATATCAAGTTAAATCTGAAGTTCTTTTTTTTTTATATTTCTTTATCAATATTTTTAAAATTATTCTTTGGCATGGATTATTTTTGTAATATTATAATTATAATATTATTCACCTAATCTTAAAAATGAGGTAAAAATCAAAACTAATAAATTCCTGTAATGAATTTTTAGAATATTTTAAAGTTTTTAAATTCCAATAAAACAATTTTTTGTAAAACCATATGGAAAATTGTATATTTTATTTTTACTCTGTATAATTTTTAATTAGATCTATTCAATGAATTAGTATTAAAATGATAGTAAAAGAAATAAGTTATATTCAATTATAGTTCTGAACAAAGCCAATTTTTAACATAAACAATATTGGTTTTACTTTTATGTCCATGATTTAATTACATTCATGTATAGAAAAAAACAGAATTTATGAGGGTTGTCTGAAAAGTTTTGAGCCTAACATAGAAAGAAGTATTTTTTCTGTCAAATATAGTTTTATTTTTCAAAAACGCCTCCTTTCAGATCAAGACACTTTTTCCAGCGTTGCTCTTACCTCTTTAACCTTTCCAAGTAGTAGCTGGTGTCTTTCTCCACAAAACAGGTGTTTATGTATGCGATAACTTTCTTGTCCAATGAAAATCTCATTCCTCCAGGTGAAACCTTAAGGTTAGGAAACAAGAAAAAGTCGCTTGGGGCCAGATCTGGTGTGTACGGTGAGTGGTCATCCATGCAATTCATGAATTTTAGCCATAGCAACTGATGAAGTGTGAGCAGGCTCATTGTCCTGATGGAAAAGCTCTCTTCTTCTTCTTCTAATGTGGTAGTTTTTTTTTGCAATTTTTGTCTTCAGTTTGTCAAGTAATGATGCGTAATACTATCCTGTTATTGTTTTACCTTTTTGAAGGCCCTTGATAAACAAAATTCCATTACTATCTCGGAAACAGTCTCCATCACCTTCCCGGTCGATGGAATCATCTTCACCCTTTTCGGAGGAGGTTTACCCTTTGTAGTCCACTGTTTTGATTGTTGTTTTGTCTCAGAAGTGTAGTGGATCCACATTTCATCTACAGTTATGAATCGACACCAAAAAAAATCTGACTAATTTTACTTAAATTGCTCCAATAGGGTCTTGGAAATGTTCGTTCGAATATGTCTTTGGTCCAAACTAGGCAAATACAGCACCCAACTTGTGGATAGCTTATGCATATCCAACTCTACAGTTAATATATAAACACGTTCTATTAATATACCCACACCCTCTGCTTTTTCTCTAACCTTAATTCGTCAGTTGTTCAGTACCATTTTGTGAATATTTCAATGATGTCAGTGATGGTTTCAATTTGGGAGATAAGAGTCCCTGGAAATAGCTCCCAACTTGGTATCAATTTGCATATGCATATTTCTTTCCAATTGCAAGTATTTAATCACAGCATGTTATTCAATTTTTTTCCATTTTCATAAAAACACTCACAATGAGTTACTCAAAAGATTATCAAACAACAACTGAGCGTCCAAAATGGCTGAAGTTTTAGTGAGTACCTTTCAATGCATGCTCAAATACATTCCCTAACTTTTGTTTATGAGTGAAAATTACATCTTCAGGTTGAGGCTCAAAACTATTCAGACAACTCTCGTATGTTATATTTTTGTGTGAGATTAACTATAATCCAATTTAGTTATTCTATTTTAATGTTCAAAGAATTATTTCTTCAGATCTCATGATTATTTCACTTTTATTGGAACAGGTTTTTTCTTTTTGTATTATCAAATTGATGTATTAATTATAATTTCCAAAAAAAAAAAAAAAGAAGAAATTAATGATTTTACTTTACCACTGCCATGTGTGAATGATTAACTTTATTTTTATAAAATAACTGTTGGTGAAAGATTTAGTCAATTTTTTTTTTTTTCAGTTTATTTACTCTGTTTATTGGATTCATTCCATCTATTTTTTTTTTATTATAAGTTTTAATTATGCATAATGTATACTATGCTGTGTCTAGTATATAATTATTATTATTAAATATGCTAATCTGTGTGTGTAGGTGTGTATATATATATATATATATATATACTGTCAATTATAGAATGAAAAATTTAAATTATATTCTTAAACAAAAATTTTACATAAAATTAATTTTCTTTTTTTCTTACCATGCAGATTATATTCTTTTTTGAAGTTAAAATATAAATTATAAACTTCCAGTGAGTAGTAATTATCTGTTGTAATCTTTAAGAAAGTATTTTGGAGGAAAAGGGGATAATACCAATACATTTACCATAAAATATCAGAATGTACTTTTATCAGCCTGCTTATATTTCAAAATTTTTAACTGTGCATCAAGCTTGTCAGAATTTGAGAAATTTGATACTAAAAAAAATAAAAATATGAATTACAATTCGTGTTTACAATAAAATTGAAAAGTTGTAAAATGTAAGTCATTTTATTATAATTAACTAAAATTTCCCAATGTTTGATAAACATTAAATAATAGTTTATAATGAACAATATGGTGGGAAGTTTAGTAATGGGATTTTGATAAAATTAAAAACCCTTTGTTCTAAAATATCCTTTGGAGGCAAAGAGTATTGAATTAAAATTCATTCCTTTCCCCCCCACCCAAGCTATCACTTTTCTTTCTCATATCTCTATTTTTTCTTTTTTTGTAAAATGAATGGTGTTTTTTTTTTCATTTTTACTTCTTGTTTCTTTACTTGAAATTATTGTCTGTAAATCATCATCCCATTCGCCAGAATTCCAGGTAAGATCCTTGGACCTACTGTAAAATTTAATTTATTTATTTTCTGGTATGATTACCTTATTCCAACTACAACTTCATTTGGTTTATTTAATATAAGTATCAGGGTGAAAAATCTTCTGAAATACCCTGAAATCACCTGAAATATGTTCAGAAGCAATATTGAATTTTAATTAGCGCTGCTAAAAAAAATTAAATTATACTTTCACTCTTAACTGAATGCATGTATTATAAATAAGTGTTCAGTTTCTTTTTAAGATTCATTTCAAAATAATTAAGCTTAATTAGTAAAACACATTAACATGCAAAGACAGTTCTATATATGAAATGGATGGTTTGTTCATTGTTTCAGTAATATTTTCAGAACATTTCAATAAATGCATTAAATATAAAATACCAATAGGTATTAATGATTTGAGGCTGTACTATGAATAGATTAAGTTCTAAATATTATATCACAGATTATTAAGTAAGCCATAAGTGCAGGTTCATTAATAACATACAGTTATTTCACTGTTATTTATTTTAAGTAAAATTTGTTTTTAAAATAACTATTATCTGAGTACTTAGTCTTTCTCACTAAATTATTGACCTGGAGATTAAAAAAAATACAGTTGAAGGGAAGTAATTTATAAATAAATATGAAAGTACTGGGTTCGGTATTGTTTGTAGGATTTATCCATTTTTTAAATAATAATAAAAAAAGTTTTGTTTGTCTATTTGTATTATTTTTCATAGTCCAATTATTCATTTAACTTTTTATAATAAATTGTGTTTATTATTTTTGTTTTACATTATCTCCTGGAAGTTTATTTGATTTTAAACTGTTCTTATATTTTGATGATTCAATAACAGGCAGTAGACGTAATTCTTAAGAGCTAATTTTTTCATCCCTTGCCTCTCGTATCTTAACTATGTGCATGTTTCACAACTTTGTCTTATATTAATATTTAAACATTTGCCATTTGTACACTGATAATATTTTTATTTTTGGATCAGTAGAATTGAGAAAACAAATTACTTATCTGTTACGTCTATCAATTTTTACACATTTTTTTTTTTTTACATAAACATGTCATTTTATAAATATAGTGTTTAAGAATTTTTTTTATCACCATCCAAATTTCTGATTAATAGTATAAATTTTAACTTGCAGCTATTAAAACTATTTAGGATGAGGAAAATCATGTGATAATAAATGTTTAAATTATATTTGTCATATTTTTTATTTTTTCATTTTGCATGTTGTAGATCATGCAAGAATCATTGTAGATAGTATTTGGCAGAAAATAATAACAAGCTGCAATAATATTTTAAATAATTATTTGAAAGTTAAAAAAAAATTCTCTGCTCAATTAAAATGTGACCTCATGCTGTTGATCTCTACTGTACTGTTATGAAATTTTAACTATAATGTGTATTTTTAATATTAAAATCTTAACTGCTGAATAAATAATTATTTTGAAGTAAAATATTTTAAAATTTCATTCCTTTCGTCATTTTGTATTTTCAGAATTGTATCAGTCGTAAACAAAATGTTGTTTATTCTACTTATAACAAGAAACTAAAATCATTAATTTCTGTTAATTTATAATATATGATTATTCTACATATGGGTACACAAATTATAACTGAAATCATATAAAACATTTTACTTAAATTTTTTTAAGTAAGGTCTGTTTTGAGTTTTAAAAAAAATTCAAAGATAAAAGTAATTTGTTTCAGCCAAAACAATCGATAAATTTTTATTTTTCCTAATAATTACCATTGATTTCCATGTTTATTCATATTGTTTTGAGAGCTTCTTTATTCTATTGTCAGAAAAGTCTGCCACTTGGGTCTTCAGCTAGTTAGTAATGTCATTCTTAAGCTCACTATCATTATTATGTATTGTTTTTTACTTTATTTGAAATTGTTTCTATTTCTGTAAATGCATGAATAAGTGGTAATCACTGTTGTGTGAGATCAAAGGTGTATGGTGGATAGTAAAAAATTTCCTAGCCCAACTTTTCTAACAATTGGAATAGATTGAGCATTACTTATTTCCATTTAACTTCAGATAATCGCCTGATTATTCCTGCTGATAAGAGATGAAATTTTGTAACATATGAAATAGGCAAATCCGACTGGGATTCAAACTCCAAGTTCTAACCTACATTATTGTTTAAAAGCACGACTCCACTGAATGACAAGTTAAATTTTTTGTTTTGAATGGGATTTCTAAATTTGAGCAGGGGTACAGTATGCTTCAGCATTAGTAGTAGTCTACACATTCAAGAAAATGAGTTGATAATATGCTTTTCTTATATCCCACAAAATGGTAGTTTTGATTTTGAAAATGATGATGTTTGGCATCATATTGATTACTGTG
>JAAAKQ030025616.1:0-12209 GCA_010016005.3 Zanna intricata
GTACTGTCCTTGGCTAGCAATACACTTATCCCAATGTTGAATCCATGACTGGAAGCATTTCTGGAAGGCTTCTTTTGAAATGGTTGTCAACTGCTCTGTCGTGGTCTTCTCAATATCAGAAATGGTGTCAAAACGTTTCCCTTTTAGCACAATTTTTATTTTCGGGAAGAGCCAGAAGTCGCATGGTGCTAAATCTAATGAGTAAGGTGGACAGACAGGAAGACTTCTAGCGGCCAAAAGCTCGTGAATCAAAAGTGACTTCTGGCATGGCGCGTTGTCATGATGAAGAAGAGAGCCGTTGGCCCATTTTTTAGGTCTCTTTCTTCGCACATCGTTTCGCAAACGCTCTAGTACCTCTTTGTAAAAATTTGTAGTTTAAAAATATAAAATTTGTAAAATTTGGAGTTTACAGTTGTTCCTCTTGGAACGAACTTTGATCGCTCTATGCCCTGACAACTGAAAAAACAATCACTATGACCTTGATGTTCGACTTTGATTGACGGACATTTTTAGGGTAAGGTGAGTTAGTGGTTTTCCATTGAGAACTTTCTCAGGGTCATAGCCATAGACCCAACTTTCATCCCCAGAAACAATTTTGGCTATGAAGTCACTTTTTTTCAACTTGAAACAAAACTTAATGTTAATGTGTTGTTCAAGATCCATGTTTCACGACAGACACTGCAAACACAACCTCACTGTAGTGGCTATAAAAGCAGACTGATAAGCCAGAATGTGTTCAAACTTATCACCTCCTGTCTCTACACATGAGGGTATGAGACATACAAATTGAAATAGATGCAGCATAAGTAATTGCTGCTATAAAAATTTATTCACTGTATTTTTTGATCTCGCCTCGTATTTAAACATTTTTGACACTCATTCTATTTTAGTGCTTTTGTTGATTACAGTAGTCTCTTCAGTTTTGTTGTTAAAAATAATAAGAAAATGGTAAAAGTACATGTAAAACTTTTTAGAAAATTAATTAAGCAAAAAATACTTTTAAATTATACATTGTTATTTAAACTGTGTTATCTTGTTTCCCTCACCTTTCTTGTTTTTTTAGGCTTGTCTATACATTTCAACAACATCTGCAATTTCAGTAATTTATACTATTTGTAACCTTAAGTTTATAAATATAAATTTTTTTTCAAAAAAGTAAAAAAAAACATCTCTTTATAGTAAATATTTACATCTACAATTGTCACATAATTTTACATATGTGTCATTGCTTTTTATTCATTTCTCAGTGCTATCAGGTAATACGCTACTTTTATATAAAACAAAGAAAGCTAATGAAAGAGAGTGGAAAGGGAACATTTCCTTCAAAAAACAACAGGATTTCTTCTTATTCATTTATTGTTTAGGAATAAATTTAGACTTTTGAAGGATTAACAATTAGTTAAGTAAGAAATGAAATCAGTTCCAATGTTACTTAAGAGAATCAACTAAATAAGTTTATTGCACTAACATACCTATTTTGTAAAATATTTTTTGAAATTATGTTTTTCTTTAAAACTTACTGGTTCTTCCATAATATGGTCATAGTAACTGATTATACCATTCCAGTATCCAATATGACTATCAAAACCTCTGTGAAGAGGAGTGTAGTCAAGTTTGTAATAGCCAAGATGCCATTTGCCAATTATGTTTGTTGAATATCCTAATTCTTTTAAATGTTCAGCCATAGTCCTTTCTTCTAATGGAAGACCACGCTTTTCAGATGCCAACAGTGGATTACCTTGCATGCCTGATTAATAAAAAAATTAGTTTTAAAAATGGATACTTATTAATCATTTTGGATTACTAATTTTTTTTTTTTGGGATAGGTTTTATTGCCTATGTACTTTTAGTGTATAAATAAATACTTAGGCAGAATTAACTCAAATACATAATCTCATTTGTGAAATCATGATGATAATATAGAAAGTACACCATCGGTGCCAGAGCACAACTATTCTTAACTTAACATTTTAGGGAATTCTGACACCAAAATACATGGTTTTTATTAGTAATTGACTAAATATATGAAGTTCAACAATTGATTAAAATTATTTCTGTTATTTGATGCAAGCTAAGTTTAATGCCATCATAAATTTCTACACTCTATGTTTGTTTGATCTATTCTTAAACTAATTTTATAAATATTTTTTTTAGAACTTTTCTTTTTCTGTTTCAGAATATCATTTAAATGGTTATGTATTTTTTGTCTTATATATTCTCTTGGTTATATACTTCAAATAAAACTATTGTGAGAACTATTTAGTTCAATAAGATTGTTAACATAGAATATAATATGATTCGATGGCAATTAATAAGTGGGTAATTATGAATAAGCTAGTCATAAAGTATAATCAGTATAGTTATTTGTTGTTGATACAAGCAGATTTGATGTCTGCATACCATGCTAATTTCAGAATATAAAAAAATGTTATTTTTCAGAGAAGTAAACAAACTTTGTAAATCATTAAATTATAAAAAATGATAAGAAGTATCTATAAGCCTAATATAAAACAAAAGTAGACAAATTTAAAAGAAAATAGCTCTTAACAAATTTGGCATTAAGGAAGTGAGACACAGGTAGTTACATGGAACATTCAGCTATATATATGAGATGAATAAAGCCAAATAAATAAATGTCATTTATTGTGCATCGGCATTGTACATGTAAAACCTATGGACCTTTTTTCTACACATGATAGTTGATTGTTAGTTATAACCACACCCAATTTCAGCTACACTCACACTTTTTTTTATGATGAGAACTATGTTTGTGGTGTATTAAAAATGCCAAAATTTAACTTAATCCTTCCAAATAAAAGTCAAATATGCTATGTCTCTTCTATTACATCATCTCAATTATACTTGAGTGTATTCAAATATAGTTTTTTTAAAAAGCAATTAAAATATCACATTAGTGTTTCAGTTCCAATAAAAATAAAAGTGATGTAGCAGATTAATATTTTGGAATGGTTCAATTATTGTAGTATGTAATATGTTTACCTTCTGAAAATAAGTGGTGCAGATAACCAAATTATTCTAAAAAATTACTCACCTGTATGAATAGGATATTTTCCAGTCATTAATGCAGCACGTGTTGGAGTACACACTGGTTGTACATAATGATTGTTTAATATTACTCCATTAAATGCAAGTGCATCTATATTTGGAGTTGGTATCTGATCTGAGCCATGGAAGCTAACATCATTCCAACCCTGAAATAAAATAAGTTCATTAATAATAATAGTTTAGCTAGAGCTTCTCTACATTCAGAAAACTACATATATGAGTAATCCTAAATTTTTTCATTCTATCATAAGTAGTAAAGTGTAAATCTTTATAAAAGAAAAGACTACATTGGGGTATTTTGGGATCGGTAATAAATTACTGTTATTAATCACAATATTAACCATAAAATTATTTGTGGGCAAATGTAGTGAACTCATGGTAATTTACTGTATGTAAATGTTATTTATGACTTGCCCAATTTGCTTTAGTGAGTAACTTTTAATCACTAAGTGATAGATATAGGCTTTAATGTAAATCAATACTATAGTAATAATATATGTATTCTTTCTATTTTAATATACATTTCTATTGTATGAAATATTAAAAACAGTATTAAGTTTATTAAAAAATGTAAGCATTACATTAATATAAAATCAACTGGAATAGTGTTTCATCTATTATGAAAGAATGAAAGATAAATGAAAGGAGGGATGAGATACTTGAAGATATCCCTCAATCCCTTAAGTCAACTGACAAAATCACTTATTGTCATACAATTGTACAATATTACAGAAAAATTTCAAAGAATTATCAGATAAAAATTTCTTAATAATATTTAAAGATTTGGTTATCAATTTTTTATTCTGTTTATGCAGAATGAGTTCTTCATCTAGCTTATTCTTTAAATTTTGGATTCATGATGTGTGGTGTTCATAAATAAAGAATAGTTTTTAAATTAATTGCATTAAACTTTATTTTAAGGTTAAAAGTATAAAAAATGTTATCTAGTCTAAGCTAACATTCTCCCAAAATCAATATTTTTTCAGTTACTGTCACTAGAGGGTGATGTGTTGTGCTGTTAAGTGTGGCACTGGTCTTTGGTGGTTAGGCTTCAATTAACTACACTTCTCAGGAGTGATCGACCTGAGATTGTACAAAACTACACTTCATTCACGTTCATACACATTCATCCTCTGGAGTAATACTCCTTACGGTAGTTCCAGAGGCTAAAAAAAAAAAAACAAGTGTGGCACTGGTGCTTGAACTCTGGATTTTTTTCAAGGATCATAATTGAATGAGATGTGTACTAAAAGTGAGTATTATTTCATTAAGAGTTTAATTTTTGTTTATTCTAAATAAATAAGATTTTGATTTTAATCAGTCTACAATAATAATACGTAGAATAAATTGTGAAGTGTTTTATTCTTTGTTATTTAAATATGAGGATAAGATGTAAGGTAAACATTCAAAATATACGAACACACAAAAACAACATTCTGAATGGATAAATACAATCTTAATTCCACATTTTCTTCAAATTCATCACTTACAAGAAAGACACTTCAACACTTAATTCAAATATTGTGCCATATATCTAACTGTCAGTCGCTGTAAATAGTACTGTAAAAGTTTAATTTAGAGTAAAAGCTATTCACACTGGGATAAAGTTAAACATTTTTTATCTTTATTGTTAAAGTTGTACACTGAAGTTGATTTAATAGGTATTGAGCATGTTGTATTTTTTTATTGTAGTAGTTAAAGGTGATCAGATATAAATCATTAGTTCTGAAAATGGCAATACAGTCCTTAGAAAACGGTGTTGTGCCAGCCTTAATAAAGAAAGTGAGGGTGAAGTGATTTCACATTACTTTCTTACTGAGCCTAATATACTGTGCACATCACATGTCAAGCCCATAGAATTGCTAGGATTAAGCCCTACAAATGACTCCTTTCACTTTGTTCATCTTGTTGTGAAATTCCTTTTTGATATGGCACAGTAGATTATAATAAGAATACCTCAACTCACTGAATAAGTGTTGTATTATTTTTATGTAGATTTTATAGTTATATCATGAAATCTGAAAATTTAAAAGGATTAAAATATATGGTATTTTTTTTTTTTTATTAACAGGCAACATTTTTATCACTTTCATGCAAATTATTTTTCCACCTATTGCCATCTCAAGTTATTAATTTTCTTCTTTTTATCTTATTTTTTTACGTTTTATTTTTAATTTCATTTATTCCTTTTTGACAGTAGTTTTTTTTAATATTTTTGTTTTAAATTCTTTTTATTTAACAAATTTCAACTTTTAGATCTAACTATCTTTCATCTTTTATTTTAACGTTTTACATTTAGATAGCAAATTTATAAAAGATAAACTACTCGTATTAAAATTTGTAATTGCATATAATTAATTATATATTCAGACAAGCATTAATTCTCTAAGAAAGGATGAATTCAATAATACTGAGTATCAATTTGTCAAAAAAAATCAGTATTAAATGCTGGATAGTGTGGTTTGAACAGGCACGTTACAGTTTTTATGGTATTTTAGAAATTATGTTTGTTAACCAGAAAAAATATCTGTTGAAGTATAAAAATTGTGATTTTTTTTTGAATTGCTTAGTTTAATAGGTGATAATTAAATATATCTTATGATTAGAATTTTAAGATTAGAATTATAAAATTCTAATAAAGTAATTAGAGTTTTTATTGTATATAATAATTATAAATGTAGACTATAGAGCACTGTTTATTAAAATCAGATTCTAGAATTTAAATAAGTACAGTAGTAAAAAAAACCCCTGTAAAACTCACATTAAATTAGTTCATTAAATTCAATAACTTATCAAAATATATTATTATGATCTTTGTATTTTTTGGGAAACTACAAAAATAAAGAATAAATGCTTTTGAAATGTGCTGTTTAAGGAGAATATTGCAAATTAATTGGATTTAAGGCGTATGAAATTAAAATTAAGACATATTGGAGGAGAAGAAGTTGTGAATGGTTTGCAAAGAGAAAATTAATCGATACATTAATTAAATTAAGGCATCAATGGTTAGTTAATTTGATGTAGAAGGAAAAGTGAAGGGTAAAATCTGAACAGGAAGGAAAAGATTAGAAACAAGATAACTGAGAATTTTAATGGTATGATTAAATAAAGATATTATTGCAGAATAGAAAGGATTGGTAAAGTTCATCTAATCAGTCAATTGTTGACTACAAAAAATAATAATACTGCAATGTGTAAAATTAAATGAATCATTGACAGTACTGTCTAAATGCGGTAAAACCTTTGAAACATAATTACTGGAATTAATAGTGTTATAATCTGAATTTTTGTTATTTGTTGATAGACTTCACCTGATTAATTAATTACAAAGTCCAAGACTTATAATAAACTATAATTATGATTGTTTCAATAACTACATTAATTATTGTTATTTTGTACTTCAAAAAATTAATAATACCAAGTTGATCAATAGTAATTTATTAAACGTACCATATCATCTGCGATTATAAATATAATATTTGGTTGTTCATTGTAGGTTTCTTTCTCTGCTCTTTGTTGTTTGACAGCCTTAAGCTCCGATTTTACAATTAAAAATATCAAAAATGTTAAACAAGAAAGTGCAATAGACAGCATTATATATTTACCTAAACCAGGTAATTTAAAAATCACTGAAACATAAATGAAAGTGTAACATTAATAAAATAAAATAATTAGAAATTATATTATATATTTTCTTGATTTAACATGTTTGAAATATGTAAAACACCTAAACTATGAAGATTAGTTAACTAACTTGTAACAACTAAATTAACTTAGCAATCTGTTGAGATTGGAGTGTCATTTAACAAATTAACCAAATATTATATAATATGAATTATATTACAACAATATGAAATATTACATAATGAATCTGAAAAAATATTTTTACCAAAATGTTAAGATTTCATTATATTCTACAGCTGATGTTTTATAGTAATAAAAAAATTTTTAATTGTGTCTGGTATTATTTTGTATTATAAATAACTTTTTTCAGGATTTAGTCTTTTGTCATAAAAGAGATGGATATTTTTAATTAAAAGGTTTCCTGCTAGCAAATTAAAATTGCACAGTGTATTTCTGAGGTGGTTTAAGACATTACAAGGTCAGAACAGTAACATTTTTCTGACTTCAATATAAAAAGTACAGACTTCTAAAATTTAATGAAAATGACATGATCTAAGAGTGTTGAGGAAATCCACTAATCTATGTATTAAATTTATTATAATTCTTTATTTAAAAAAGAAATACTTTCATTTCAAATAATTTAATTTGTTTTATAAATATAATAGTTGCAGATAATTTCTGGGCTCATACATTAACAGCCTAAGCAAAAATTGATAATGTGATGATATTTTTATTTAAAAATGTAGAATACATTTTTTGAAAAATAATGGTTGCAAAATGGTTCAAGTTCAAATAATGGTTCACTTTTGCTAATTTGGGTGGGAGAATAAGGACAGAGACTTCTAGAGGCAAGGAGCTAAAACACTTTTGCTCTTTTTATAGTTTTTCTGAAGGTAGAATGCAAATTGAAAAAAAATTGAATCTGCAGTATTTTAATCTTTTACTGCAATAAATTTTGGGGCAATCTGAGGAGAGTCAAATATTTTCAGCCCTAGTGATAGTAGACATCTGATCTGATAGAATTACATTCCAGGATTTGGTTGATGTGTTATGTAAATGAGTCTATCATGATTAGATTTTATTTTTTATCTTACATTAATAATTTTATAATTATGAAAAGGTACCAAGAAACCTAAATTGGAGGGCTACTATTTAGACTGTGATTTTTTTAGGAAGGATTAAGCTTTAAAACAGTATAGACATTTTTCATTTCCATATTTCTTGAGATTACTCTGGAAACACACAAACAAATTCAAAATCATTATGTTAATAATGTAGGTTTTATTATCAACTTTTTAATTAAGCACTAACAAAAATTAAGGAAAACATGATTTTATTTTAGATTCTCAGAAGAGTGAAGATGCAGTGAAAGACTTTTAAAAATGTGTAAGACAACTTATGAAAAATAACATTTAACTAGATTTTATTATTTGTAATGGTTTGTAAGAATTGAAACTTAATCAGGTTTTGTGTATGACATGATTTGTATTTATTTTATTTTTGTATTTTATAAAATTTTGTATAAAATAAAACTATTACAGTAAAAAATAAAAGGTTTACATTAACTATTATAATATTAAATAATAATCACGGTAATGACAGACTGTAATTTTTTGTACCGCAGATAAATTATTTTAAACTCAATTAAATTTATAGATAATTTAACTCAGAAATGACATACTGTTGAGGTACTTAACTAATATATTGTACTTATGGGAATATCCTGCTCACTGATTCTCTCATCATTTCCCAAACAGCTAAAAAGCTAAAATTTGGGATTGTTATTCTTAAATGTAACTTTAGGAAGATTAAGAAAAAAATATTGTGATTAAAAATCTCTAAGAAGCTAAATTTAAATAGGGGTTGAATCAGATTGTCAATATTGATTGTTAATAGCTATAGTGGAATACATATGTTCATTAGATAAACAACAGCTTCAAAGGGATTTTTTTTACTTTTCCCTGGAACAGAAAATATTTACAAACCGACTTTTCATAGTGTCTTCACCTGCTGAAATGTAAAATTAAAATTTTTCAGGAGCATTTACTTAAGAAATATTCAGAATATAATTTACTCTAAATTTAGAGATTTATTTTAAAACCACCCTAGAAGAGGGTTAATCAGCATTGGAGCTTGATTCTCTAATTTCTACAAGTTTTTTAAATCTGTTGGAATTTGAAATTAAGTACTGACTACAAGCCATGATTCTATTTACAAATACCTTAAATGTTCCCTTAATAAAGAAGCTAGCGTATTGATTTCAACATTATCAAATACTTTAGGGATAAAATTTATGATAGGAACTAGAATTGAACTCTGAAAGACAATATTGAAAAAAAATCAATTGAGATTTTCTTTTTTTGATCATCTCTAAGAGAAAGAAACATAAAAATTATAGATTTCCTAACACCATTGGATTTTGTTAAATAGAAATTCAAAATTTGGTACAGATATTGACTACAGAATTCAGTAAAAAATTATTTAAACCAAACTTAAGAAAGCGAAATTTAATAAAAGATTTTTGGTATTTTTATTATTATAAAAGTGCTGAGAACATTTAAATCAGCTAGTTGTTCTTTTGAAATAATAATATTCTGCATTATACAAAAAGGAAAATCTCACTGATTCATTTACTATCTCTTTTTCCATTTGGCTGAAATTTAGAAAAATTATTTTTAAAGAGGTCTTTAGGAAAAGTAAACAAAAATTAATAAAGTTTAACAATTCCTCAGAAGTTATAATGGTACTTATAAACCTAAAATTCGGTGTTTTTCCTTGCGAAGAAGAGATACATCAATTAGTTATATGTATAAGGGCCATTCTCCTTTGTCTTTTGTACCCTGTACTCTTGTTTGCGCGACAAAGAGCCCCCCTGTTAACGTTGAAGGTTAAAATTGCTCTAGTTGATATGCAAAGATAAAGTTTGCATATCAACGTTTGCTAGGGTAAAGTTTATTTGATCAGCTGCTATGTAAAGCTTTGTATTGGTTGAGTTATTGGAGTGCGTGTGGTCGTACTCGGAATATATGCCAAAAATTAGAATTCAGAAAAGTAATTCACCCTATACATCTTTTCGAATTATGGAGATACCGGTCGATCGCAAGTAGAATAAAATCTGTTACAAGTCCTTCCTAACGGTTGATATTTTGAAAAAAAAATTTTCTTAAAAAAATATTCCTATTTCTACGTATAATTTGCGACATAAAACTTGGTAATTATAGTAGATTAATATTGAAGCAAGTCGTCCTTCTCGGATGTTAATTTGTTAAAATTAAAGCTGATTCGTAAATTTTAGCCGATTCTTACTCGGTAGGCAATTTATCACAGCACCAAACGTCTGAGAACAGTATTCTATGAGATTGGACGATGAAGAACAGTACACAAAAAGCTATGCGAAGTATCCGTGTTTTGGTTGTTCAGCTGTGGATGACGATGCCGGTAAAGATGTTACCAGTGCCCGTCATCGATTAAGGAAAATAGTTAATGGCTTGGCGATTTGGTTTTCCCGTGAATTTCGTCCGACGCAGCTCGCAAACTGTTGTAGGGCTGAAAAAAAAGAAGAAACTGAATTCAGTACTTGCCAAATTGCTTTCTAAAAGGAAATTGCTTCGATTTATATAAGCTGAGCTCAGCAGCCATAAGATGATTTTGTTTTCACAAAAAGTGAACGGCTACATAAAAAAAAAGCTTTATATATATATTTACTACCGGATTTTTTTTTATGAGGTTAAGATTGTAAAAACTTAACTGTTATGAGATTTGAAAGTTATTTACAAAATCAGTTACCTGCTGATGCAGAGACGAGTGTTATCTTAGAAATCTGCATTAAAATTAGATGCGAGACAATACGTGATACGTTTATTAAAAAAATGATAATAAATAAAAGAATCGTTTTTTATTATACTTAGAAGTGAACGAATAAAACAGAATCGTACATGTTTAAGGGTCTAATCTTGAATTTGATATTAATATTTATTTTATAGTCACGTTATTTGATTCATTTTTGTTAAATACTCATTAATTTTGGTAGTTAGAAAAGTAATAAAATTAATATTTACTGTGCGTTTTGTATATTTAATAGACCATTCAATAATTTACAGTATATTGTTATCAATAAGGTTTTTATTATCTGAAATTATATTGTCATAAATGTTCTTAAGCTATTTTCATTATCTTTTTTGAAAAGTTTAACTAATTTCGATTATGTAAATAGAAATGAAACAAAACACTTCAACTCCGAGTCCTGAAAAGTTGTTCTTCGGTTAGATTGCGATGAAATCACGTATTCATAACTGCTCTCAGCAAATGTAAACAGTTTCTATATATTTTTTATAAATTATAATTATATACTTATTAACAAGATCCACGTACTTTTAAATTTAAAAAGAAAAAGTTCTGAGTTCCATCTGCTTGTATTTAAAATACATATTTCAGCGAGAATTTTGAGAACCAGAGTACAGTCTTAAAATACTTTAAAGAAGAAAAGTAAATTATTTTAGATAATAGGAGGGAGTGAGGGAGAGAAATATTTTACAATTATGGGAACAGGCCGGCAACTTATAAAATTCATTTTTCAATCTTTTTAAGCCCTGTTTGTATCTTTATGATAAAATAATTACTTTTACTGAAAAACAATTACTAGACTTATGAATTCTTTCTTTCACATTTTTGTGTAATAATAATATTAATAATATTTATTTATAATTTTATGATACATAGGTAAACAAATAAATTTTTTTAAAAACTGATATTTCTGTACTTGTTTAGGACTTACTGAAAGTTGAACAGTAGGAGTATTGTTTGTGTTCCTCAAAACTGAAAAATATTTTCTTTATTTTGGGAACTCCTACACTCAAGGGAAATAATTTGGGTAAAATTAATTTCTATTTAAATGGCTATAATAAATTTAAAAAAGTGTTTAAAATCATTTAAAAAATAAAGATACTGCCATAATTTTAAATAAGCAAAATTTAATTTTCTACGAAGTAGTGAACATTTTTGGCTAATTTTTTTTTTAAATACTAAAGAGTAAGTGCTATCAAAAAATAAAAGTTTTTACATTTTAAACATAAGAACTAACTTTCAAGGTGGATTTAAATTTTAAAATAAATAAAAAAATTTATTTTAATCGAAGTAATATTTTTTGTTACACAGACAATTGGAGCAGGATGGACAAAAATGTTTTTGCTGGGCCTTTTTGAAGTCCTATTGAAGAAGAAAATTTAGATGCAAAAAAACTCTATTAACGCCTTTTCTGAAGCAAGATACAACTACAAAAATAAAATTATATAAAGCCACTTTTGGGGAGGAGGTAAATATTAAATAAAAGTTTATGGTAAATTGCAATCTTGATATAAAAACTTAGAAAATGTTTTTCTAAAGTACTCCAGTAAAGATTTGAAATTTTATTCCAACTAGAATATCCCAAGCCCATTGGGCTGGTCTGGTAGTTAACACAACACTGCAAATCAGCTGATTTCGAAGTCGAGAGTTCTAAGGTTTAAATCCTAGTAAAGGCA
>JAAAKQ030025627.1:6150-17507 GCA_010016005.3 Zanna intricata
ATATGTTTGTATACCATTTATTTTACTGTCTCTATTTCTTGTTAAAGATATTAGAGAAAACACTTTATAATAATTGAAATTATATATTCAGTATAATTTTAACTTAAATTAATCTCTTTAAGATTCATATTATTCCTCTTTACTGCTAAATCATTTTAAATTGTATTTAAATAAACCACCTTGTACAGAATGATGTACTAGGTGGTTTACAATTTTATAAAATTGCATTTATATGATATAAATTTTAGAAAAGTAATGGAAAATCTTTGTTTTTCTAATTTTGTGGCTAGTAAAAGATTTGCTTGTTAGTTAGTACAGCACATCTCCAGTATAATTACCAAATTCATTTCTAAAGAGTTATAAATCAAACGATTAAAAAAATATATATTGTATATGTTTTTTTTCAGATTCAAATGATAAAGAATCACCCTCTATTTCAGATATAGAAGAATGTATTTTTTTAATAAAATTAAATTACAATACAAGGATGGGTTGAAAAGTTCCAGGCTTTACCCAGAGATGTGTTAGTACACTTAATTTCTTGATGGATAGCATGGTTTCATTCTTCATTAGTTTACTGTAAGAGTTTCAAGTCACTGCATTACTTAGTACAGAGAGTATTTACAGTTTGTCACAGTTGAGAATTAGAGTGTTTTTTTGGAAAATGGAAAACTGGATATTCATGTAGTGATAAATATTTTTTTCTGGAATGCTCAATTACAAAAGAAATTAAAGAAGAACTTGATATGACATGGGAGACTCTTCTGTATCAGATGCAATAGTTAAATACTGGTTGCAGAGTTTACAATGAGTCAAACACGCACCAGAAATTATAGAAAAGGTGCTTAAAATCATTTTGATAATGAACAAGTTAGCAGAGTCTGTAGATATGTCAACAAAATGAATGTGCAATATTTTGCTGGATTATTTGGGCATGGACAAGCTGTGCATTTGTTGGGTGCCGTGTTTGCTCATGCTCAACCAAAAACAATGCAAAAAAAAAAACATTTCAAGGATTGTCTCTAGCTCTTTCAGCACAATCCAGAGGAAGTTTTACTTCGATATGTGATAGTTGATGAAATTGATCAGGTTCCCAGTAACTATCCACTTGTTCCCTAACCTAAAAAAATGGCTTTGAGAAAAGAGACTTTTGACCAATAATGAAGTTATTGCCACCATAGATGGTTATTTTAAGGAGTTGGAATCAACATACCAAATTGGCATAGGTGCTTTTGTGCAATCCTGGGCTAACATGGAAACCTTAAAAAAAAAATAATAAATCAAAATGTACCTAGAAAAATATTGTTTACTTATCCAGGCCTGTAAGTTTTCATCCCACCTCAGAGTTTAATTGAGTAATTTCATATTTTATATACTGTGTCAAATTACAGCTATATAGTTTTTTCAGCCCTGGTACCAGATTACTTTTTTCTTACTTGGCCAAGAATGTGTTTAATAATATACATTTATATTATAGTCAGGTTTTATTAACAAAGTGTAAGGAATTTACTTTACTGTTATTTCAGCTAATGTTTTAGTAGTCTGCAGCATTTGAAGACTCATCAAAGACTGTAACTTGCAGACTCATCTACTATTTTAATATTGTGCATATCCAACTTGTCATCTATCTCTTGATATGGCCAGCTTGCCATATTGTGCGTATCCAACTTTAAATTGATTAAAACTTCCTTTTCTCACACCAAAAAATCTGTTCATATTTAATTTCACATCACTATTAATTTAATTTTTTAAATATTGATATGCTTTTGTTATCTTCTGTAACATACAAAGTATTTGGGTTTGGTAATTAATCCCTTTAAAATAATTTTCCCCTTCCAAAATGAGATTTTCTTGAGTACTTATTTTCTTTGAAAGCAGTAATGTAGCAATTTTATTAAAATTTGTTCTTTAAAATACTAGCTGAATGTGTTTTTGCACCATTTCATTTACTGCTATAGCTGATTATCTTTGCTTTAAAGTTACTTTGTTTTCTTTTAATTAATTAATAGAATTCTATAGGTTTTTGAAGAGGTCGATTTCCTTTTTTTTCTACATAGAAGGTACATTAATATATCATTTATGCCAGTAATGTATTAGGTAAAAGTTAATAATTACGATGATTTTAAAGAAATAAAATGCAAAATAATAATTGTATGTTACTTACTGTAATCAATAGGAACATAAAAATAATAACCTTCATATAAAATATTGTGATTAATATTATAGAATAGATCCAGTAAGCAGTTCAAGCGACATAAGAAAGTGGATAAATTTAAAATCTTTAAAACATCTTTTAATCCACATCATAAGACTTCTTTTTATATAAAAATAGTGTAAATTATAGTGAAAATGAGATGTTTTAGTAACAAAGGAATAGTTACTGAACTTAAATGGTTGAGTTTTTGGTCAAGAGTGGTAATAAAAGCAATGTATTGTAGTATTATTGCAACCATAAAGTACCCTTTTTTTTTCTCTTTTTTTTTATGAAACCCATAAATTGTTGATTTTTAATAAATAAGGGGGTTTCATTAAAGTTGGCCATTAGAGAAAGCAATCATAAAAAAAAGGTAGATACCTTTTTCATATTTATATTTATAACTGACATATCCCACTGTATGCTCAAAATAGTGGTGTGATCAAAAAATATCAACCATGGATAATAAAAACAAAAATAATTAACCTCTTTAGATTCCACTGCAGCACGTGTCCCATTGATGTCTTCATTGAAGGAAGCATTTTTCAAAATCCTCTTTTTCTTTATTTTTTTTAATCTCTGGGATCACCATTAGGTATTGCTTCAAAATCCTCTTGATATCTCTTTTGATCTCTTCTCTTTTTTCAAATCTCTTCCTTTAAGCAGAGGTTTAAGCTTAGGAAAGATTCAAAACTCACAGAGAGCCATGTCTGGTGAGTAAAGAACCTGCTGAAGTTGTTCAATCCTGTGTTTTGCCAAGAATCTCTAGATAAGTTGTGATGCATAGGCTGGAGCATTGTCACTACAAATTTTACAAAAGCTGTGGTGTCTTGCGTCAAGCAGCATCTCGTAGCTAATAAAGAACAGCACTTTTTATGGAAGTTTGTCTTTGAGGAGCAAATTCAAGGCATACTGGACTACATCTTGATAATCAAAAACTACTGACAGCATGATTTTTATATTGCTTTATGATTGGCTGGCTTTCTTTTGCCATGGAGAACTTGGTGTTTTCCAGTGAGATAACTGTACTTTTGTCTTAGGGTCATAGTCATAGATTCATGTTTTATTTCCAATTATTTTTTTAATAAAATGAAGATCTTCTATTAGCACATTCCAGATTGTCTTGTGCAACTTCAGCTGGATTTCCTTTTGTTCATGAGTGAGAGGTTTTGGGTTAAATTTTGCTGCAACACATTGTATTCCAAAGTTATTCGATTAAACTCACTGAGCCAAATGAAATTCCTACTTGATTTCAATCTCTCTAATTTTTATTTGTTGATCATTCACCATCATCTGTCAAACTTTCTTGAATTTTTCAGAATTCTTGCCTGTGGAAAATCTGTCGAAACATTCAACATTTTCAATAGACCTTCAACTATCTTGGAAACGATGATACCCTTTTTAATATTCTTGATCACCAAAAGCTGTTTGAAACTATGTTATTATTCTCGACTCAACCGTTCAGTAATTTTGCTTAGTAATGAAAACATGTCAAACACTCCTCACATATTTTACGTTCATATTTACTGAGCAGTATGCCTGTAATGGCAGCAAACAATGAGTAATGCATAACCAATTTGTGTCAGTGATGTATTTCACAATGGTCTCCTCCTGCACTTCAACTGGTTACTGAAATAAAAGACAAGATTGGATACTTTTTTATAACACCTCATGTATCAGAATAATTATTTAATATTTTTTTTATTTATTTATTTAATATTTTACATACAATTTCTTTGCTTAAAGCTCATAAACCACTGGTATGATCTGATTGATCTTTTTATCACTATATCTCTACTGAACTTTGAGGTAGAGTTTACCTTTAAATTAACTCCATTATTCAGTAAGCAGTCAAACTTTAACCAGAAATAAGAAATGTATTTTTCTTAAAATATTTAAGTCACCACTGTATCATGTTTGTTAAACAATCTGGTAATTTTGACATTTGGATCCTTCCTGAAAATTCCTAGAAAGCTGGAAAGTAACATCACCAATCTGCATTGGTATACCACCACAGGTATACCACCATCTGCATTGATTTAAAAATAGTATAATTTATAAATGGCTCTATAGGTTTCATTTTATGTTTGAAAATAAAATTTATTCTCAGATATTTTCACTCGACAAACATTGACACCGACTAGTTAAATATTTTCTCTTTACGCTATTGTTTTTTAGTAATTATTCACAATGATTTACAAGTGTAGATTAAAATTATTTGTTGACAGAACTTAATAAAGTTGATATAAAATAATTTTTTTTTAATTATGTAAATAAATAAATAACTTGTTTAAATTGTACATTGTATGTAATTTGCCTGTTTAAGAAAAATAATTTCTCTAAGATTTAAACATTTTTGTAAAAATGACTAATAATCATTGAAACCTTCTCCAGAAAAAAAAAACTTTAAAATAAGGAAACAATTACAGTAGTATGTTTACTGGGTAGCACTTAAATTAATTTTTATTTTTTGTTTTATTTTAAGGAGAGAAGGATAAAGAGAGGCGAAGTAGTAATACAAGTAGTGTTGAAGGTGGTACTCCAAGATCACGTGAAGGATCTCCTAAATTACCTCGTCCTCGTAGTGAAGAGATTCCTTTAGAAGATATTACAACTAAGGTATCTTGTGTTCTGCTTAGAGCAATTTTTTAAATGTTGTGTTTTGTAACTGATTAAATCCCCACTACTGCTTTTTAAAAAATTATGATTTTTTTTTTTTTTAATATGAAAGTACCATGATAATATTCTACTTTATACATTGTAAAAGAAAAATTAAGTTTTTCAAAATGTATATCTTATAAACAACTTATATATTACTTTTGGTCCAGTTTATTTTAAGGAAACCTACAAAAATTATGGCGATATGCGTGAAAAGTAGTTTATTTATCACTGATTTCCCAATTTTAAAGTTTCAAAACTTCATTGAAGATCATACAAGAAACTTGTGTTATACTTAAATGTATTTAAAAACAGTTTCTATAACTATAGTTTCAGAATTTTTTTGAACATAAGTAATTTCTTATTTTCTATCAGATGTGGAACGGAATTTTTGATGCCATCTGCTAGAAATTAATACAATTACTTTGCAGCAAAACAGCTTTACAGACAATGCAAGATCTATGCTTAGGTGAAGATATTATAGGTTATAATAACTTTTAATATGACCAAGTTTCCCCCTTTTTTTTTTATTTTTTATGTGTAGTTTGCCATAATTCTTAACAGGTTTATCCAAATAAATTGCAAATTATTATAAAAATGCTATAAATAACAAAATTTCATCTAATCATGTGTTAGATAAAGCTCTTCAAATAAAAGCCTTTTTTCATAATAAATAGTATAATGATTTTTATCTGAATTTTCCCATAATTAATTGTTTGCTATCACTTCCACTGATCTCACTGTAACTTATATATTGAATACTTAATATTGCAGAAGAAGAAAACCATATGATTCTTCTACCAAATTATTTTTATTGTTAATTGTTACAGAAATTCTGAGATGGCAAATTATATTTTCAAAAATAATTTCTGGAAATTTATTTTAATTACTGGTACTTTTATTAGCATCTCATGATTATATCCTATAAATAATTTTTTATTAAATTCCATACCTGCTACTCCTATTCAAGCAAATATTGTTATTTAATATCCTGTCTGTCAAACTGTTTTCTAAAATTTTTCACTTGTGTACAATTGAGATATGGATATGTGATAAATATCCATTTAATGAAAATTGTACAGTTCTTCTGTAATTTTGGGACAAATAAACAGATATCCTACTCAAAAATACTACTTCCCTCTCAGAGTAGCAAAACATAAAGGAAATATCTTATAAATAACATACAATATACACTTATTAGTAAGTGTACCCAGTTTTTAGTAAAATAGAAATAAGTAACTCAATCTTACAACCCATCAAATATGGTAATTAAATATAATTTAGTAAAGTATAATTATAATCGTTTTATTTATTGACCCGTATAATCATTGAAATACCTATACAAGCTTGACTCAGATTTACAATAACTACATGGTTTGAATAGTCACAAAAATCTGTTTATTTTTATTTTTCTCATTACACTTTGTGATGAACTTTTGGACTGCTTCATGGTTTCCTTTTATTCTTCTCTGTTAAAAGTGTTTTATTTCCATTCTCATGCTTCTGTTTTCCTTAAATCATAATTCATAATTCCTTAAATAAATTCATCCAGCCATCTGTTATGAGGTCTTCATTCTGACTCTTCACATTCCAGTGATTAAATTATTATTTCTTTTTATCATTTTCCATTTATCTAATTCTTCTAATCCTGTAAGGCTTTTGTTTAGGCCTTATAGCTGTAAAACTCTGTATTTAGAAACAAAATACTGATATTTTTGTGTTTTAATATTATTCTATCTTATCATAATAAGTGTAGATTGTATATCAAAATAATGTACTTCTGAACTGTACTTCTGAAATTTATATATGGATATATCTGAAGAAAAGGCTGCAGGAAAATTTCTCTCAAGGTTGGCGAACCTGTTTGTCCATTGCCATGCTAGTAATGTACACACTGCATTGTTGTCTGTAAGTTGTCGCGCTGTAGTATCTTTGATTATGTATGAGTTATTACATTACAAAATTAGTAGTAAAATCAGTGTTGCCACTGACTGAATAATGTGGGGTCATATGATTTTTAAACCATCAAAACGTTAAGTCTGGCTGGAATTCATAGGCAATTGGTTACTGTGTACAGTGATAATGTAATGAATGAAAGAATTATCCAAAAATGATATGAAAGGATTAGAAATAACAGAACTAATGCGCATGAAAAACGTTTGGGGAAGCCCTCATTAATCACTGAGGACTTGTTGAAATGCATCGATGATAAAACCAGAAAAGAGCATCACTCAACAATTTCCGATCTGGCCCTTCTTTTTCCTGATGTTTCAAGAGCTGGTTTAGTTACATTGTTCATGACCATTTAGACTTCAGAAAAGTTTGTGCACGTTGGGTGCCACACGTCTTAACAGAACACAAAAAAAATCCAAATGGGATCTGCTTTGGAATTTTTGATGCGCTACATAGAAAAAGGTGATAAGTTCCTTAATTCAGTTGTTACCAACGATGAAACATGGATTTCGTATTACACGCTAGAGAGAAAACGACAGTCAAGTGAATGGCATCATCCTCAATCACCAACCAGACCAAGAAAGGTCAAGCCACAGTCTTTTGGGATTGGTTTGGCATACTGCTGAATGATTTTATGCAACATGCCTACTGCAAACTCTACTTAGGTTACTGCACACTATTCAAAATTGGCAACATGGACGGCTGACCTAGGGAAATAAAAAATATTTATAAGAGTTGCAGAATATATTTTTTTACAATGAAACTGTCTTTATTTTAGAGATAACCTCTCATAGTTAAATGTGAAATTTTTAATTAGTGTTGTTTAGATCTGTTGTACATCATCTATGTTGAATGGAACTTCAAGTTTAGATTTAATCTATATTAATTAAATTATTTATATTTCAAGGATTTGTATTTTTTATTGTTGCAGAGAAATAGTTTAACTTCAGCTTCAACATCCTCAGCAGTTGAAACACAAGTTGAATCTGTATCAGCAGCCATCAGTAATACAACATTAAATATGCCTAGCAGTAGTAGTTCAAGTATTGAAACTTCATTCAGTAGTAGTTTTCCTGAACAACAAGATAGCAGTAGTAGTATTAATAACAATAATAGTAGTAAGGATAAAGAACAAGAAAGGCGGAAAGGGAAAGTAGAAACTGTTTGAGTAGTATCTTGATAGAAGTATGTATAAATTATTCTTAAATTACTTTCACATTTCCAATGTAATTTTGTTTTTTTTTTTTTTTGTAACAAGCCTAGTTGTATTTGTGAAAAACTCACTCGTGTAGGTCATTGTCATCACTTTCTATGATACAGCAAACATTTTTTTCCAGACCAGTTCCTATTAAATGATTTCTGCCCATCTAGTTCAGGAATATCTCTCATACATTCATTCTGCTGCTTGTGCAGCAGAGCGTTTTGTTAAATTTTTTCTAAAGCTCATTATTCATATTAAATATTCATGTTATTTGCCTCAGTATCACCTAATTTTATTGTTAATCATCTTAACTTCTTGGCTACCCATTCATAAATACTTCCTAACAGATATAAAAAAAAATGGACATTTCTGTTATTTATGTCTCACTTTTTCTCTTTAACCTAATATACAATTGTAATTAATAATTGTTAATGTTATAGAACAATATAAGAATGATAAAAACTTGATAAAATTATCTGATTCTTTTTATTTTTGGCTTGTTCGTAAAATTACGTTAAGTACTAATACATATGGCTTAAAATATAATACTACTATCTAGAATATTTTTATAAATATGACCATATTAAGATTTTAATGTAGTAATGGAAGAAAGTATAGACTAAAAATAGTATTGAGAAACAAAGTTTAGAATAATTCGGCAAATAATTAAAGGTGAAGGATGTTTTGAGAATATTTTTTCTTTAAATTAATAGAAAAGATTTTTTACTATAATTTTTTTTAGTATTATATTATAATTATAATTATAAATTATAAACATTTATAATTTTTAGTATTTTTTTTTCAAGTAAAAATATAGTTAAAATCTGTAAAATCTACAATTTTGTGTGGCTATACCCACGTTAGAATGATTTTGCTCATGTTTTTCTTTTATCAGGCACATCCTGAATTAATGTTCAACAGTAATCAGCTGGCATGTTAGTATTCCATTTCCCTTTATAGCGGCTTTTCTTCACCAAAATGTCTTGGTGGAAACGTTCTCTATGTTTGTCAGTTACATCTCTGAGGTTATCTGGGAAAAATCGAATTGTGAGTAGAGGAAATTTACTTTCAAAGACATATTACATCCCATAGCTCTGTATGAAGTAAGAAGTTGATGATTTAACAATATCGTGGTAATTGTTGGATTTTTGTTTGCAAATTTCTTTAAATGAAGCCCAAGCTGCACTTTCTACATTATCTAACATTGAGTTAAATATATCTTATTTGAGGACCAACAAATATTCCAAGTAAAAATAATATACCAAATAGCACAGGTGAAATGAGCTTTCATTCAGAAATAAAATTTGCTTATATCAAAAATTAATTTCATTAGTAAATTTGCTTATCACATCACATCATTTGCGTATGCTTATCACATCAGGAAAACATTTTTGAAAGTATAGGTTCAGAGCATAGCTTTACATGGAAGTGAAACTTGGACAATCAGGAGTACCTGAGAAGAAAAGATTAGAAACTTTTGAAATGTAGTGCTATAGGAGAATGTTAAAAATCAAATGGGTGGATAAAGTGACAGATGAAGAGGTGTTGTGGCAAATTGATGAATAAAAAAGCATTTGAAAACACACAGTTAAAAGGAAAGAGAAACTTTATAGGCCAAATATTAAGGCCTATAAAGCAAGCTAATCCTATAATAGTCACTTTGATATTGGAGGGACAGGTGAATGGGAAAAATTATGCAGGCAAGCAACATTTAAATTATGTAAAACAAATTGTTAGGGATGTAGGATGTTGGGGAAATGAAACGACTGGCACTTGATGGGGAATCTTCTTGGAGAGCTGCATCAAACCAGTCAAATGACTGAAGAAAAAGAAAAGTTATTTTATTTAATTTACTATTGTAATGGATAAGTTTGTAATAAAAAATACATCTGAAGCATAGGCTGCTGAAATAGAAGATTAAGAGGAAAAATCAGCCATTAACGAAATAATGAACAAATTTCATTTAATTATCATAATAATAAAAAATAGTGAGAAAGTGTGATTCCAGTTATTTCCAGTTTCGATTAACATAGAAGAGTAGCAAAGGAGATCCATATTTCCAATGCATTACTTACTAAGAGATTCTCATAAATAAAAGTATATCAAGAAATTTACTCAACGATATTGATACAAAGCATCTACATTTAAAAACTATCTTCTACAGTATTTTAAGAGCAAACTAACAGAAATAAGTATGTTAAAAAATAAGCTTTTTCATTTTACTGCCACAAATGAAAAAGCATTAGACATTTTATTATCTTTTTAATTTGCAGATTATACAGTTTAGTAAAACTTGCACAATTGGCAAAACAAATATTAGTACTTCCAGCAATAAAAGATTCTGTTGCAGTTATGTTACACTTATCCTTGCACAAGGAATTGACCAAATTTTGTATATTGAAGTGAAACTTATGTTACGTTGAGCATTTTTGCTGTATAATTATTTGAATTTATAGACTTAGAAGAATTGCCCCAACTGGTGGTTATTCATACATGATGTATGGAATAATGAAATAAAGATTTGTTCTCTTATAAACCAACTATTTGAGATATCGGTAAAAAAACTTTTCCGAAAAAATGTTGTGAAATTTATTTTGAAGCTCACATATTCGATATATTTTCATTGAATTTATATTTGCAAGGTTCAGATTAATTTCGAACTATGGATATATTGAACCTATTTCAGAATGATGTTGTCACTATTGGATATATTGATATTTCAGAATATACCTTTTTGAAAATGAATTTGATCAGAAAAAGATCAGTGTAGTTTTAAAATATATATAGGTTCAAAATACATATCTTTGAAATTCCATTTCCCTTTTATAACATCTTAGGTATATGTGTGTGTGAAAATGCATTTTCCTCCATGATCAAGATGAAAATAAATTAAAAAATTACCAGTATCAGTGTGAATATTAAGGAAAACTTACTGTAAAAAAAAAAGATATTACGCTCTTCACTTATTACTGTTCATTATATGGAAAAAATAAATTTTAAATTATTATTCATATATAAAAAGGTTGTTATATTTTTAAAATCTTTCATTTAAATTTTTTAGATCGCTTAATTAATTTAAAACAGAAAACATTATTTTTATTAAGCCCTTCCCTCTTTTTATCAAGTGGATCATAAAAAATTTAGATATTTAAAAATTGGTTCCCAAATATTCCCAAACATTCAATATACAGTTGAATGTTTGGGTGGGAATCTGTTTTGTAGCATGTTTCTGCTAAAGTAGATAGATGATTGTGGCATAAAGACTCTAATTTTTTTTTTTTTTTTTTTTGTCTTCAGTCATTTGACTGGTTTGATGCAGCTCTCCAAGATTCGCTATCCAGTGCCAGTCGT
>JAAAKQ030025638.1:0-17507 GCA_010016005.3 Zanna intricata
AAATAGTAATGAAACATTATCATTTCAGCTCATGAAGTAAAATATAAATTTTTATATTTAATTTTAAAACTTGTCATACCATCATTATTAATAATTTATTTCTGAAATAAAGCAAGAAGAAACACCTAATGTAAAACTTTGTAACACTTTTTCGCTCCAACTCTTACAATTTAAAAAATGTTTTAATTGTAAATTTCTTTGAAATTTCGTTTAGGTTCTTAAATTTAATATTTTAAAAAAAATCTATTTAACAAGGACAAAGAAGTAGAAAAATTGCTGATTCAAAAATTAGTCTTAATAAAAACGAAATATCCAATTCCGCTAAAAAAAAAGTTTACTTTGCGTACATATAATCTTCATCATCATTTTGATACTCGTATCTCTGTTTCAATAATTCATATATATCTATATTTTTGAAATTTGTCTAAATTGAAATTTATGTGTAATATCACAAAAGTTTCTGTATATATCTGAAAAATTAGTAAAAAATATTTTTTCTCCAAAAAGTCGGGTTATTTGCTTTGTTTCGGAAATTCTGTGTTATAATACAGTTTGTAAGTTATTTTTTAAATCAAAACAAACACTTTTTGTTTCTTCATTAGCAGCAATTTCTGTAAAACTGAGAAACCTGCAAATAATTTTCATTGCCAATAAAACTTCTGAAATATTAGATGGGTTGATGTCTTCATCGTTATCTTTGTTGTCATTACACCTACGTCCATGTCTATTTCTACTAGTACTGAAACCACTACACCATCATCTGTTACAGTTTCATGCGTTTCTAAATCTTTGCCAACTTCTTGATAATCTTCAACAATATATTTGACAACGATTAGTTTTGCAGCCTATTGTCCCATTTATCTAAAGATTTTTCTTCGCCTGCGACGTCAGTAACATCGCCAGACTGTGATAAAAATCCTACATGTCGAAGGCAATTTTTTACATTCAATGGAAAAACCTTATTTCATAATCTATGTAATATAATTATGTTACAAATAATATACATTTTAAAATAACATTAATTAAAATAATATTACATGTTACAAATATAGTGTTTCTAGACTATATTTTTATTTCCTTGTGTTTCCTTTATTTGATCTAAATCCTGTATCATTTGGAAAATTAGGTGTTTTTTTGTAGTGGACTTGATCACGTCTTGATCTAAGAGCTGTAAGGCTGCTGGTGTTTTCGGTGGTAAGAACACTTAACATTATACGAGAAAAGTTTTCAGCGTGTAGCCGAATCGGATAATTGTCAGTGAACAGCAGTATTTTTTAATTTTCAGTCATTAACTCACGGTCCCATTTTTGCAACCAAGATGTAAAGATATCGCTTATCAGTCACGCTTACTTGTTGCTTTCGTAAATAACAGGAAGCGATCTCAAGTTTTTTTTTCAGTTCATCATATTAGTAGCAATTAGTATTGTTAGTCTTTCTTTTGATAATTTTACCCCCCTCGAACATGTTTCATCTTTAAACCGAAGAGTTCTTTCTGGCGTCAATTTAAAAAAAAAATGATCGGATTCATCAGCATTGTAAATTTCTTCGTCCGAATAGCCCTCTTGTAATTTTGGCCAAATGATTTGTAGTAATTTTTCTGATACACCAGCTGGAGTTACTGCGGCCTAGCTGATTATTCTCGCTGATACAATATCATGACGCTGACGTTATTTCATGTGGTTTTCTGAGTTTTCAGAAAAATCGTTCGCATTAGTTTGCAATATAGGGTCGCTAATAGGGATATCACTAGTCCTCGGATATTTAAACCATTTTAACAGCGCTGGGTATACATCATTATGTTGACTATGCCGTTATTTTTTTTAATTTTATTTTATATAATTTGTTTCAAAATTGTCCTTAATTTTTTCACGGTTCTTCCATATCACCGATATTGCCGATAAATGACCTACATCAAATTTTTGGACAATATCCTTATTGGTTTTCCCATTCTCTACCCGCCAGATAATGTGCGCCTTTTCCTCTACCTTAAATATTTTTAGCGAAGACATAATTAAATCACTATTAAATGAATTACTCAAGATACGTAAAATAAAGTGCTGCACCCAAACGATATGGTACACCCACAACTAAAAATTAATAACAACTGAATTTGGCTAATTCAGTTTACAATAATCTGGTACAGGATGAAGATAAAAAAAACAAGAAGTATAGTACATATATTGGAAAAAGGGAAAAAGTGACTCATTTCAACCGTCAAAATATTTCTGTAACTACTATGTAGATAATGACTAGTGACTTCTATCCGTCATTATAAGAGATAACATTTTGCATTGCAGCGTAAAAAAGAAAGTCATAATAACCGATGTGTCATTACAACCGACGTAATTATGAATAATATGCATACTGTATTTATGTATTAACAGCGTACCAAACTAACCAAGAGACAAGTTTTGATCACTATATCGGATATGTCATTATTCAGATGTCACTACAAACGATACTTTCTCTTTATATTTCTTTTTTTATAATAATAATGCTTTCTTAACAATAATTATTTTTTAATAATAATAATCTAATATCTTAAAATATCCCAAGAAACGTAAAATAAAAACATGTACGAGCAAAAGTCAAGTACAAAGTACTCCTATGTATTCTATGTATAAGAAACATCTTTATAGTTCACTAGGACTTGCTCGCATGTTGTTAAAAGTTTCAAGATAACACAAAAGGGAGTCTAAACTTACTATTAAGTTGTTTATATCTTCTCCATTTAAATTTAAATGATCACACTTCTCAGTTATTTAAAAGTCTTGCAGAAATTTAGCTCCCAAAAATCATTAATTTCCTACAGAATCGTGTTTTCTGTTCATCACATTGTGTAGCGATAGTAATTATTTCAATAATATTAAATGCTTTTTATTTCGAGAATTTTTTTTTCACTAAATGAAATCATTCATTTAATTTAATAAATATCAATATCCGTGGTGGAATATCAGTTGTGTCTCAACTTTTCATCAGGAAGTTCCCGATCCGAATTCGGTTTTAGGCATGGCATTTTTCATATGCAACAAAAATTTCATTAGCATCTCCCACTTACAAGCTTCAAACTTATGTGGAGAATTCATCAAGAAAAAAAAGTTTGGTAAATTTTTCCTGCGCAATTTAACACAAATTTATATTTTTCAACTATCACTGAAATGAGCTTATTGGTTATTTCCCTCGTTTATATTCAGTTATAATCTTTTTATAACAATATCCTTGCAACTTCCTATGTTGTAAGTTATTTATTTCACGTATTTTAACTTTATTTTCCTTGACCTCATTATTTTGCTACAGACTTTTTTTTTAAATTTGACTTCACCTTCCCCGTTTCGAGGTTACATAATTTTTTGCACTCTTCAGAAAACTCAGATTTTAAAAGGATCTGTTTTTCACTATTTTCCATAAAATATTAAACTTCAGTGAGAATTAAAAAAAAATGTTCTTCTAGAATTGGCTTCCGTACTTCTTCCATGCTTTGAAACTTTTCTATTTAAAAAGTCAATTAACTGGTTTTTCCACTATCTAATATTTACTTTTCACTGTATTATATTCTTTTCTATTTCATTACTTTTCTATGTTCGGATACTTACGTAACTGATTATTCGTGTACATACAAATATATTTTATTATTTTTCTGTATTAGTTTAAATGCATCGAAGATAATCTACATACTTATCAGGCTCCTATCTAAATTTGAATTATCCTTTCCTCGTCTTCTATTCTTATCATAGTAATCTTATAGTTGTGTAGATTTTAAAAATAAATTGCTTTTTTTAACCATCTCTTCTTAAAATGTTAAACATTTACTCTTATTACTTATTATGAAATAATATTTCAGCATTTTAAAATTCATTGTACGAAGTTTTTCATCAATTATTGATTAAGTTTTAATGTGAGAGCTAAAATAATCTTTAATTTAGTCATCGGTATCAGACTATAAACGATATATAGGATCAATTGTTGTGGCACACAAAATAAATGATTTCAGCAAAAGATATTATCATTAAGAAATATTATTATTATTTTATATTAATTGTTATTATTTTCATTTTGTCTCATTAAATTAATTTTAATCTTTTAATTACTTTAAATTTCCTCTTTTCTTATCTCTCTTCCCGATTTCTGACTCGGTGCTCGGTGTTTTTTATATAGACTAAATGCAGATAATTACTTCCCATAAACTCGTTGACCGACTGCATGTGGAAGTTTTAATGTTTTATTTTAGATTTCACATGATATTAATTAAGAATACTTAAACTTTATCCTTATTAAGGATACCTCTCTCTTTTTCAGTTTGGCCTCTGGAACCACCATAAGGTATTATTTCAGAGGATGAATGAGGATGATATATATGGATGTAAATGAAGTATAGTCTTTTACAGTCTCGGGTCGACCGTATCTTAGAGGTATGGTTAATTGAAACCCAACCACCAAATAATGTCTGTATTTACCTACTTCTGTGCCTTCTGTATATCTTGTTCTACTGCATTTGAAACTACTTATGTCATGTCCTGTTGTGTTCTTGTATATGTATTGAGTGTGTTGAAGTTCTGTACTTCCTATATATCTAATACTGTGTCTTTTGTTTGTGTCCCGAGGGTGTCTCTTGCATCTATTGCATTATACTTATGTTTACGTAATTTTATCTGTAATGCCTTGTGTTTCCAATGTACCTCTTCCTGTGTTTACTGTATGCCTTGGTCTTCCTGTCTATTATACGTTCGCTGGTGGCATGCTGCAAGAACGCCCATATTTGTTGCTCCAGGATTGACTTGTTCTGGGATTGGGGACAGCCCCATGCGGAGCTGCCCTTTGTCAGTGCTTTCACTGATGGCCGCTAGTGAGGAGGCACAGGGGCTTCCACGTCCCAGCACCCGCACTAAGATCTCAAAAGACCGAGTCCCGATGTGATCTCCTGTGTGGGAGGCATAAAAGGCTTAAAGAATGAGTCCCGGCCTCTAGTTTGGGGTCTAGGGTTGACTTTGTTGGCTCTGATCCCCGCTTCCGACGTTTGATGCAGGCAGAAGAAAGGACCCGAAACGGTGGGCTAACCTATCAAGCCGAATGTATTGCCGGTGAACGGATAGGCCCATTAGAGTGAACAACAACCCCCGAGCTGTGTAATGCTTCAATGTGGGTCCGGCCCGGGGGTGAAGGGGAAAAATAACACCGGTATCTAAGATCTAGTATTATGAATTCATTTAAATCTTTAAATAAATAGATTCCTAAACGTTTTTTGAGCAATCTCGTTTTAAATCATTGGTATTTTATCAGGTTTTGAGGTGTGTCTTTCTTATGTTCATAAATTAGAACTACATCAATTCTCAATAGAGTAAAAGAGGATAAAAAAAAAACATAATGTTATTTCATTAAATATATTATCATTAATTTTGCTTTATTTATCTTTTGAATTGTTTAACAATTTCGTTTTCTTTTTTTACCTATGAAAACTTTTAGTTAACTTTGGTTACATTTTGTAATTATCTCAGGGATTATTAATTTTATTGACGGCTACATTGTTGTTTTTCTCGGGAACCATATTCTTCATTTTCTTAGTTCAAAAGAATATTTAATAATTGTTACAGACTTTAAGCGTAATATACTTTTTAACTTTCATTAGCACCGGAGTAAATTTTTTTTTTTTTTTTTTAATTTTCACAGTTTTTTTTCTATTATTTATTCCAAATTTGGTCGATAACATTTCAGATAAAACCCGTGTATAATATTCACGTAATATATATTTATAAATTTCTATCTGGAATTAAAATTTTATTTCAATTACATGTTTTCCCGACGTCAACACAAAATAATTTTTTTTATGAAAATTTATTTTTGTGCTATTCACAAAACTACTTTGTGTTATTATATGCAAAACTATTTTCTACTTTGTAATATTCACTTTTCAAAAGTGAATTAGCGGCGGGCTTGGACGGTATCTTTTGAATATATTGTATCTTAAAATAATAGATTAGTAATAACTAAACTAGATCCCGTTTAGGTCAGATGAGGTTGCCTCCTACATTATACTACGTTTCATTATACCATTAGCATTTTACAGTCGTTATATTTGCTGCCTCACGAACTTTAGGTATTATAAATTAGCAGAAAAAATATTTCTATTAATATGTATTCCCACCTACATAAATACAATCACAATTTTTATATATATAACCAAATTTAATCCACTTCATTACTATAATTTGTATAATGGACAGAGAAAAATGGAATACTATTTTAAATGTAGCTACTCTTGGTGGCGGTGGGGGATGGGGAGGAATTGTCACTTTATAATATTATAATAAATCAGCACTTCCAAATGTTTCACTTTATAAGGGAGTATCATTAGACAGCAAAGTTTTTCTTAAATCTTCTTAATATCAATAAAAGCTGTGAATATATATTTCCGTGAATAATTTACGTACCTGTACCCATCTAATTTATTTATATTATTGAAAATTTATTATGGCAAATGAATTCATTAATATTTAGAATAACATTAATAAAGCATTCACGTAAAATTGTCAATAATCTCCAATTTAACTACACAATAGTAGATGTTTTATTTCATAAGACCTTTTGAGAAGTTAAAAGTAGCACTATAAAACATATCAACCATATGAAATAGTAAATACTCTACATGTATAAAAATATATACACTGTATATATATATATATATATATATATATATAGCAATATGTCATGAATAGTTCATAATCAACGCCCAGCAAAAACTATTGAAAATAAATTGATGAAAATTTGCATTCATATTCTTTTTATGCATACTAAGAAACGAATTTTTGAAGGCCGATGTTAAAATAAAATAACAATGAAATTTACTATTTCTTAATTTTTCAGTAACAAATAACGATATCAACTTGACTTTCGCCGGCCTCCGTAGCCGAGTGGTAGCGTCTCGGTTTTTCATTCGGAGGTCCCGGGTTCGAATCCCGGTCAGGCATGGCATTTTTCACACACGTTACATTTCGTTCATATCATCCTCTGAAGATATAACCTAACGGTGATTCCGGAGGTGAAACAAAAAAAAAAAAAAAAAAAACTTGACTTTCGGTAGGACATTTTTAGGTAAATATCTAAAAACAAATTTCTAGATTTTTCAAAATTCAACATTTAAAATTCACCCCTTCTATATAAATGTTCTTCATACGATGTAAGTGCACGCTAAGAAAAAAATTTGTGAAATTCCGAGTTTAAGAGTTAAATGGAGTAACAATGAAATTTTATTATATTTGTAATTTCCTAATAACAAGTGTAGATATCATCTCGATTTTTTTTTTGTGTAATCTTCATGCTAATATGAAAAAACTAGTTTCTAGATCTTTTGAAATTACGAGTTTAAAGAATTAAAATGCATTTTTTAATGTTTTTTTTTTATGTGTAATTTTCATGTGAATTTATAAACTGAAATTTCTAGATTTCTCGAAATTCAACCTTGAAGGGGGTGAAGAAAGGTAAAAAAACTTAAACGTAGATTGCAAAACTTTCCCCATTACCAACTGTATATTAAATGATATATAAGATATTAAATGAGATATTCTGTGGATTGGGGCTTGCAGATACTCTTCAGATAATATCTAAAAAAAACATTTTCGGATTTTTTAAAATTCCATTTTTTTAGGGGGTGTGCGTTGTACGGCGTGGCGGCTTAATCAACATAGTCACTGTTACTGTACGTGTGTTGCGTCTGGCTGTACGTACCTGTGGTTAGGTTGATTAAAAAATATTAAAGTAATTAAACATTTTTTTTTAAATGAGAACCGAAGTACGGTCATCTACAGATGAAGTTTGTCGGGTAACGCTAAGAACTGGTAAAAATACCAAAGTACAAGTAAAAAATAATTATATTTTTACGATGAAGGCTATTTTTTTTGAACACAAACTCTTAGATCACTTAAAGTTTCAGATCCTTTTTTCTCCCCCTACACCCCTGGGCCGGACCTCTAATTAAGTATAGCTCAGCCAGGGGCGTGTCCTTGCCTGAAAGGTAAGTTTCCCCACCCACCAGCTGTATGGCAGGCCAGCCCGCCCCTGGTCTCGATCGGATCTTCATTTTTTGTTCTGCCTTAGCCTCAAACGTCAGTCAGAGAACCCGGACTCAGAAAAGAATATCCGGAGCTCTCCACTTCAGCCGGGTCACGGTCTTCACTCAATCTCCCTTTTTTTTTTCTTTTTTTTATCCATTTGTCCCATGAGTCCGCTAGGTCTATTATGGAGTCGCCAGCTGATTGTCGGAATCGCCACACCTAGGCGTGACAACCCTCACTACTGGGCCTATTCACCCCGCCGGACGTCAGGACTCGTCGTGATCTAGAGACAACGTTTAGAAAGCTCAGAAGCCCCCCTCCTGCGTCTCTCTTCGTCCTTAGCCGTCAGTATATCTCTGGCCAGTTTATCAATTGCCTGCTAATGACTCTCAGAATTTAGCATATAGTCTACAAAATTATCAGGCGTCAGATCACGCGCACCAGCCTGCAAGCGGATTTCATCTCATTCAGGCCACCATAGTTAGGTGTGCTCTACCGTGTCCTCAAGGTAGCAATACATGCAATTGGTTCTTCTGCCCATGCGGTATAAATACGCTTCGAAATCTCCGTGTCCACTGACACCTGTGATAAATGAAAATTTATTTCTCCATGCGTTCTGTTAATCCAGCTTGTTATGCAACCTTTAATCCTGTTTGCGATCTAGTTTGCCATAATGTTAATACTTCCGTTCTAGCTTCGTCTTTATTATTGCACTCCTGTCTGACGAATCTCTCATGAATCAGCAGGTCAACTGGGGGGAGGCTAGCCAATACACACACTGCCTCATATGATATTGTTCTGTATGCACTAACAACACCCAATAGCGACCTCATGTATACTCTGATCAAACGAGATAAGTTTCTCTTAATGTTAACTGCATTTCTCCAAATAGGCGCTGCGTATAATAGAATAGATGTTACTGCTGTCATAATGATCCGACGCTTGGACGCTCTTGGAGCTCATCACGAGGACATAAGTGTATTTTGGGCAGATAGGGTTTTATCAGCCTTCATGCAGGTCCGTGCCACATGTTCACTAAATCTGTTAAACCTGTCGAGCGTGACACCTAGGTACGAGTATCCAAAAGCATTTCGGACGTTTAATAATATTAACGTTGGTATATCTCTGGTCCTCCAGGTTCTCTGTTTTGTGTTGTTTGCCCAGCAAACCACCCTAGCAATAGCTTGGTCAACTATCCAAGCTATTGTTAGGGTGGTTTTGGAGCGGTTCCGTGGAAAGTTATCATGGAAGCACTTATCAACAAGGGAGTTAGTTCTTACCTCCTTCGACAAATTAGTCAATACCTGAGAGACCGACTCGCGATAGTGACGACATTAGAGGGAAATTTCGACTACCAGATGTGCGGGAGGGAGTCCGACAGCGATCTGTTTTGGGCCCCCTTCTCTGGATCGTCGTATTCGATGGAGTCTTGCATTTACATCTTCCCAAGCAAACAACCACAATGTGACGACATTAGAGGGCAATTTCGACTGTACTGAAAGTTTCGGATTCTGTACTGACCAAACTGTTATTTTGAAGAGTTACAGAACACAGATATTTTTTATAACTTGAAAACGCTTTAGACTTTATTTATCGTTATTCTCACAAGCATGAGTTTAATGAACACAGCGGAGTCCAAGAGACGGAGCCCTCTGGTTATACAGGAAGGGCAAGCGAAGCGAGCCATGACTGGCTAGATATCTCCTGAACAGGACTGGAAACGCAAATAATTATATAGTGCGGGCGAAGCCGCGAAGGGGATGCTAGTATATATATATTCACAATATAATATTTGTATAGGATTTCCTACGAATCCATCAGAAAGATACTTCAATTTAATTTCAAAATAATATTACTGTCAATATTAACAATTATAATTTATAAATTATATGTAATTAATAAATGAATTAATATATCAACTTGTTATTTAAAGAGAAAACATTTATGCGGCAATTATTATTACATAATAGAATATTTATTTAAACAAATTAATATTTCGTTGAGTTGAACTGTACTGAGATTTGTTGTTTACTACACAGTATTTATTAATATTATTATAACCATCATTTGTTATAACGAGGATTGAAATCAGTTTTATGAAAAGGTTCTATGGGAATAACCGTTGTAGTCGTTATTATAACGTTAAGTAGGTTTTATTTAGTTGTGATCAAGGAATTATGTGAAATTAATTCATGTATTTAACGAGAGTGAGTTGCTAGCAGCTTGGTGGGCTGACCGTTACCATAGCAACTGCTTTCTGTCACGTGATCTATTCCTACCCCTCTGTATTCCAACCCCCACTACTTGTATATATCGGTGGCCTGGATCCGTGCCCTAAATTCTTCCTCTGTTAGTAAAAGAACAAAACTGTTGCAACAGGCTGACCTAAAATACAAAAAACGAAAAATAAGTATTACTGTCACATTACTGAAAATTGTTTTATTATTTATTTAATTGCCTTAACTGCTGGTTATTCAGAATTATACGGCAAAAAAGTATTTCAGACATAGAATACCGTTGAATATTAGCTATACATTAAGGTTTTACATTATTATTATTATGATGTTATCATTTTCCAGACAAATTGCTTAATTTTTCTATAATTTTAGTTAGCGTTTTTTCACATAATTTCAATGATTTTAAAAATATGTAGTTAAATTGAATGATTTAAAAAAAGGAAATTTAAAAAGTAATGGATGTACTGAAAAAAATGATGATCTAATAATAGCTAATATTAACAAAATGATATTTGTTGACACATAATTATTTTGGTATTAAAATTTAGATATTATCAATTAAAATTTTCATTATCCATTTAAATCATGAATAATAATAAAAAAAAATTCCGTGTTTAATTAAAATTTAATATTCTTTAAATCAAACAATTATATAATGCAATAATCAATACTTGTTTATGGAATTCATTTTTAATGATTTTTTTGTGATTTTACTTCCCTACAATGTCGGAGTACAATTGGTTCTGCAAATAAGCATTAATCATGACAGAAATCTTTTGTTTTAGTTAGTTGATGGAAAGTACATATTTTCATACTACATTGAAAGTAGGTTAAGTGGTTTTATAGTACATACTAGAAAACCATTTTTACTGCGGTTTTACTAGAAAACCACATGGTTTTCTAGGTAGAATTTTTTTTTAACCCCCGGAACCACCATTACGTATACCTTCAGAGGATGAGATGAATGAATTGTAGCGTGTGTGAAAAATGCCATGTCTGACCGGGATTCGAACCCAGGACCTCCGGGTGAAAGGGCGAGACGCTACCACTCGCACCACGGAGGCCGGCAGGTAGAATTTGGATATACAAAATAATTAACATTGTAAAGTTTTGAGTTATTTTATATACAGTTTTGTTGTATTATGGTTAGGTGCAAAAAAGCTAAATGATTTCCCGATCTAGTAAGATTTTATCTTCCTCCATTAGTAATTGTATTTATAGAAGATATTTTATTAATGGTATATTATAAGTTTATACCTCTATTTAATTATATTATATCACCTGTGTTTTATTACAGATATATAAACTGTTTCAGGTTTGTTTACTTAATAGAGACAAAATTTAATTTTTAAATTTACAGATGTATTACAAATACAGCAGACTACTCTATACATCGGTTAACGACTAACCTATAAACGGTGGCTTTCCAATGCTGTCTTCGATTTATAGCGTCGTTAAAAATCGTTTACGAAAAGAAATTAATTTTTATTATTTATTTTCTTTTACTGTACTTTTTTGTATATGGTTTAAATTGGTATAGAAGCCGTTAAGAAAATTCTAGCTCACTGAGAAATTCCTAACGCTTACCAATAATCGACCTCTAAGGCTTTTAGTTAAAAAGTCAGTGTTGAACGATTGAATATGTTGTTACAGTTATTTATTTATCCAATATCTAATTTTTTTTTTTTAACTTATTTTTTGCATATGTTATTTAAAACCATCATCAAGTGATTTTTACGTGAGTAGTTTTTTTATCATAAATTCAATTATAACATTTCTTTTTTTGTGTTCTTTTATTTACAACTGTTATTAACTATGGAAGTATAAAAAGAAAGTTATTCCTTTTTTATTTTTGTTAATGTAATGTAGTTTTAATAACAAAATTTCTTTCTAACGTGTTTGTAAACGTAATATAAATTACATAAAATGAACCGTATCGATCTACTGCGTAGTTTTAAAAAACATCAGTAAAACAACTCATCAAATTCAGATTGAATAAGATGTGTACAACCAAAATGAAAAATTCTAAATCGCGGCAAGTTTTTTAATATCGGATCACTTGGCAGGTATAAGATGACGATAGTGGTAGGTAGGAAAAGCTTATAGATTTATTCTAGCTAGAGAACCCTTCGAGCGATAAGTGTACATGAAAATGCAGTAGAGATGGTAGGTGGCTCGATCGTCATAGTAACCTCATACCAACAGTAAACTAAAAATTTCGATACACCCTTCTTTTGATAAACAACTTATAAAACTTGCTATAAAAATATGTTCACTATAACCGTACAAATATCACTTTTTTAAACATAAATCCGATTTTTTCTATCTTTATAAAAAAAGGACATTTATCACCGATCAAAAGAAATATTCAAATCTTTCTTTATAATAAAGCAACATATTTTTATTTTTTATATATATAAGAGATCTCTCTAGGTTTTTTAACGACAAGTTGACCGGAATTTAACCACATTAATCAGAGATAATATTTTCGGAATATGTTTTCTTGTTAGATTAAAGAATTCATAATAGATTAAAAATAAAAGTAACCAGTGGCGGGACTGGCCAACAAAAGTGAAAACTTAAAACAATGAATACCGATCATTTGTTAATAATTATATTTTATTCTATTGCTGAAACTAATGTATATGATTATTCATTTCAAAGGACTTAATAGACTTAAGAATGTATTTATAATATATTGGAATGGTTAATTAAATAATTTGATAATAAAAATTAAATTACTTTTCTTTATTAAATAGATGTTAGAAAACATTTATATTTTAATGATAAATTATAATATTTTTTACATCATACTATTACATTATATATACATAACATATATATATATATATATATATGTAAAACATGTGTGTGTAGGTATATGCGCGCGCGCGCGCGCGTGTGTGTGTGTACATATACATTTTTTAAAATATATTTACTATTAGACTGAATTTAAACAACTATTTTAAAATTAAATTTATGTAAACAACTTAACAAACACTTGAATGCATATAGGTATACACAACCATATATACAAAGCAACGTGCTCCGATTAACTACAACAGTCTTTCTTTACTGTATTAATGTATTTGTATATGCGTACCGATAACAGAAAGAGAGAAAAAGAGCGGGAGAAAGAAAAAGATGTGGAATCAACGTCTTTCTTTACTGTACATTGATGTAAACGTATATTCGCATATGCGTAATTATACAGAATGGGTGAAAGAGGGAGAGAGAGAAAGAAAGAGAAGTGTATCGGAAATCACCGACTAATTATCGTTGTTTTTTCTCCAACATCTCAATCTATATATATTATACGCATACATATATAAATTCTCGATTTTTGACGATTTTTGATTTCGAGTCAGCTTTTTTTTTCTCCGTGCAAAAGTCTATCACAAAATTGTCCGACACAACCTGCCAAAAAAAGTTTTTACTTCAATATTTATATTTGTAAACCATTCGTTTTAATGAAAAATAAAATTATTTATCAGTAACTAAACCTTGTTTCATCAATTTACATACGCAACTTCTAGAAAATCTTACTTTTTTATCGGTCATCATTTTATCTGTTTTTGATTCGTTTCATAATTTCCGTTCAGTTGTATCTTTTTAAATCAGTATATTATTTACGTTGTACGACCTCAATTTTCTAGACAGTACGCGTATGATTTTTAATCTTTACCTACTTTTACAGTTTTGTCATCCATATTTCCGTTTGTTTCTAAGGGAAATAATGCTACATATCCTAATAACCTACAATATTTACTTAGAATTTTTTTTAATGTTTTGTCTCGAATTTCTCCAGATCTAAATATTTCTTTCTAAAGTTTTTACCTCATTTTAATTTTAAAATCTGCCTGTAACTCAAATTTCCTGTTGACTTTGTTTCACTTATATGAAATGCTACAATCTAAGTAGTATTTTTTTCTTTTTTTTTTGTATATTAGCTTTTCATCATGTAATTTCTGAGTCGAGTTGATCTATATCAACTCGGTTAATGAATTTCAATTTTCATCTTGTAATTTTATTCTCAATAAACTTAATATTAATTAAATTTATAAAAAAAATTTGAAAACAAAATTTATATGTAATTATAAAAACACAGAAGAACTACAGAGTATATGCAGAAAAAGTAACAAAAATTTATTCTAACACATGGCATTTTTTTTTTTTTTTTTTTTACTTTTAAAATGTTTAAAAAACCTGGGAGTTAATAATTTTCACAGAATATTGTAACTTACATATTTGATTGTTAATTAATACATATAGAAAAATATATTTCACTTATTTTTATTTACTTGAATATTTTATCCTGATAATACGTTTAGAAACCGAAAGATTGAATCCCCTGAAACCGAAAGATTAAGCTTTTACTGATCAATTCTAAAGCTATATTAGACAATATCTTTATTCCGTAATTCGGAATAAAGATTTGTAATATCGTAATATCATTCAAATGAATCGATCAAACAATAACATTTAATATTCTTATATTATTATCCAAGAAAGCAGTAGGTACTATTATTCATGGCAAAATTAGCATCTCAAGATTGAGAAATGCTGAAAAGTATCTTGTAAAATAAAGTGATCATAACATAAATTAATACATCTTAAGAAAATAAAAGATATTTTTCGATTGAAATTTAAATAACTGAATAAATATTTTAGGTTGGTCTTGATAAAACAAAAATATAAATTCATGAATAATACATCTTGTATGTAATAAACACCTTCTTGCTTGGTTTGAATCATGTACGATGTAAAAGAGTAAAAAATTATTAAATAAAATGAAATTACAGTTTAAAGTAAAAAATTTACCCAACGAGTTGAAAACTCGCTGGGTAAATTTTTTTTTAGAAATCTATCAAAAAGGAATAAGAGAAATGTGTATAAAAAAGTAAATAATGTACTAAAACCAATAAATGACCTAAAATGAAAATGAAAATTAAAAAAAAAACCACACAAATAAACACAGTTAAATAGATACATTTTTGTCAGAGATCCGCAAAAAGTATCAAACTATGATAAATCATTTGATGAATCCGACTGACTTTATTTAGATGTTATTATTTTTTTTAAATCCATTTTCAGGTTTCCTTTTTTTCTATGTTATGATGGAGTTTTACTTCATGCAATAAAACTGTTAAAACGAATCATTCATTTTCTACCAGATATTTAAAATAATAAAAGTTTATTTTTTAAAAAAGATAATTAATATTCAGGTATGATAAATGATCTAATCACTATTACACAGCATTTTCTTTACATACTGTTTTGATGTAATTAATTTAATTTTATTATTTTTTATTACTGTTTATATTTTAGATAACGGTAAAAAGAGAGTCCATTTTTTCTTTACTATTATTTTGATTATCGCTGTCATAGTCAAATATTGTTATTAATGACTATCGTTTAATTGTTTAAATTTTTAATGAATTTTATATTATTTTCTGCCATAATTTATCATCTAGAAAAATTCACGGCCAAATATTATAAAAATGATTTATATCTCAATTTTCCATAAAAAAACAACCCCTAAAAAATGTAACTTCGTATTATTTCTGTACCCACGAAAGAAGCATTAACTATGAACAGAAGTAAATATCATTAGAATTTAAATGTGATATCCATAGGAATTTAAGATTAAATTAATAGATAAAAAAGTTCACATTTCTTACAGTAACTCAATCTTATCTAAGAAAACATTCTAAATAACAGATTGATTAAAATGTGCTCACATGATCGGAGTACTTTTTATAATCAAGATTATATGAATATTTCATTCAGTCTGTTCAGTGTTTTAATAAAATTATAGGGATACATACATTTAAAAAAAAGAGAACTGAATGAAAAATATAACTTCTTAATCAACTTATTTTCTCTCAATATTCATTTTTATTTTCAATTTGAATACGAGAACTTCTCCTTTCTGTCATCAACATTCTTTATCACTCTTTTCATCCTCTTAAGTACTTCATTAATTACATTTTATTCAGTTAAGTTCTCTTTATATTATTAATAATAATTATAATCAATAACTTTGATTTTTTTTTTTTTTAAGAATCTAAAACTCACAATTATTCGCAAAACTTGTATAACCATCAACCTAATATATTAATTAGATTATTATATGCATAATATGTAACATTAATCATGCGTATGTAGTAATATGTGTAGAAAATGAAATAAACGGGTTAGTATAAATAATAATAATAACTAGTGTACATAAATCTACGTACATAAATGCCATGAATAAATATAATTCAATATTGTCGTTAACTGTAAATAAAAATAATTAAAACCATATTCCGTTTTTATTTGCTCAGGATATAGAAAATGGTTTGTAGTTTAACAGTTATGAATTGCATTTTTTATGCGTAAATTATAAAGGTGACTGAGCATTTTACATTAGAACATTAAAAATTATTTTTCAATTTATTTTTCTATGACATTTTTTATAAAGAAATACGAAAAAAATGTTCTCATAAAATTTTAATTACTCACTTGTGTTTTCTCTTTTTTAGGAAAGATTTTCCGCATATTCCGACAATTCCTTTTTAATTTACTTACAGATTGAGAGTGTAAGGTCTTTAATTTTTTTATTTGTTTATTCATTTTTTTCTTCATTTATTATGTTATTTGATTATAAATCCCTTATTTATGTTAATTAAACTTTCGGTTGGTCTTGTAATAAAATAGTTTTTTTGTTTAATATGTTTTAATGGTTTTATTTATTTTTTTGTTTATATATATTAATTTAGTTTTTCATACTTTATTTTAAGGTTAGTTTTTATATAATAAGTTAGATTTTATAAGTGTATCTAAATATTACTCGATTTACCATTTCGTGAGCATAATAATAACAAAGAGAAAATAATTATCCAATAAAATAAATACTTACTGATAATAATACAATAATGAAAAATATTAAAACAACTGAAAATTTCAATTTCTATTTGTATATATTTGGAAAGATTGACAGATATAAATTTAAATATGTTTTACAATATCATGTTTTTTTTTTGTAAAAAATGTATAGAAAAACTGATTTATAAATATTGTTTAATCTAAAGTATCCTTGTACTCTTGGAATAACTCTACAATAATCTTTTAAATACTGAATAATAATAATAATAATAATCCTGTTGCCCTGAGGTAGATAATCCCCACGTCCGGAACATTCCATCTACGTTCCACGTCCAGGGCGGAAACAGCTGTACTT
>JAAAKQ030025649.1:6336-17507 GCA_010016005.3 Zanna intricata
GTGCCAGTTTGGTGACATTAATCAAAATGCAGTCCAGTAAACGTACTTGCAAGTACATACATGTTCCTGAGATTTTTATAATTTTTTTCTGATTTTTTTTTTGAGTAAGGAGACTTGAAAATTCTAAATTTCCAAAAACTCATGCACTGAATTTCTATTTGCAAACTTCAGTTTGATAATAATGAAAAAGTGGATATGCTGGAAATTTATAAAAAAAAAAAAACAGGAATTCAAATTAGCAAGAAACGCCCTGATAGACATGAGACTTATCGTAAACTTTTTGCAAGATTAGTTGGAAATCTACAAAATAATTAGTCATTTCAGAAAAAAACCACATTGCTAAACGAGAATTGTTACTGAAAATAGAGAGACCGAATTCCTTCTTTGAAACCTTTGAAATATATTCTACAACTTCCATTAGGGAAGTAGTGTAATTGCTACCCGTATCTTATGGCTCAATAATAGCACGTGTATTGCAGACGTACAGTTACTATTATGGCGACCATATTTACAATTGTCATTCCGTAGATTTGTAACAGCTGCGTTTAGCATAAAATAACCTTTCTTTTCTGTTTAGCCTCCGGAGCAACCTAAGGTATTACTTTAGAGGATGAAATGATTGAATGTAAATGAAGTGTAGGCTTGAATAGTCTCAGATCGACCGTTGCTGAGGCATATCGTTAAATGAAGCTCAAGCACCAAAGAATGCCGGTATCCACGCTATAATAATCAAATCCGTATAAAAGGAACTGCCTTTACTAGGATTTGAACCTTAGAAACTTTCGACTTAGAGATCAACTGATTTGCGATGACGAGTTCACCACTAGACCTGCCTGGTTGCTTAGAGTAAATACCCAAGAATAAAAATTCTTAAAATATTATTTTCTACCCAAAAATGCAATAAAAATTATGAGATTTCCATTTTATGTAGCCCGCCGTAGAGAAAGAAAATTGTGAAGATTTCAAAAATATTAATACAGTATTTTTAATTTAGGGAAAGATCTAAGGAAGGTTTCCTGTTTGATGTTCCACATTAAACTTATAGTTTTTGAGATTCCAATTGTGGACATATAAAGTTCAACAACATGTAGACAAGACAGTAGAAATTTAGGGGAATCAAAGAGACCTTCAACTTTTACAATAGAATGAAGTTGCTTGTAGTAATAATAATAATATTATGATTATTGTTATTACTATAAGCTATTACTAAGTTACTACTACAAGAAAATAATTTGATGTGGACCCCATATGACTTCCTTGTGCGCCTATTAATTACATATATATAGTTTTAAAAGTACATAAAATTATGTTTTACTAATAACTTCTGATTTTTTTTTCATTTCTTTTTTTAAATTTTTATTGTTATTATTGGTTGTAATTTCTTTTTTTACAATCAGAGAGATTAATAATAGTCATATATTTAAATTAAAAAAGTAAGGAGACTCACCTGATTCGAACCGTTGTGCCTTCCCTTGTAAGATCCAATTATTTCAATAATTCAAATTTTATTTGGCTGCAACTCAAGAACCAATGAAAATAAGTACCACTTATAATATATCGTTGAAAAGCTCTCAATGTGGGCTTTTTACTGCAGTTAAAAATAGTCCAAATCAATTTTTTTTTGATTTCGGGCTTTTTAGACACTTTTAGTCCAGTTGATTGCAATAAAAAAGGGAGATGCATAATTAGATGTTGCAACAATCCTAAATCAAAACTTTTCAATATTCTACGACTTATCATTTTTGAGTTATGCGAGATACATATGTCACGGTGAAACTAGTCAATATGGAATGAGGGATAGGTAAAACGGATATTTCCGTTGAAATCTGAAAACCGAAATATTTCGCGACCACGATACTTCCTTTACGTCGTACAAAGAAGTAAAAAGTTTATTGAATATATAATGAACTCTCCGATAAGATCTAGCAATTGCATTAATCAGCTATATTATGATAAGATTATAATTGCAATATATGGGTCATTTATAATATAATAGGGTCATTATAATATGTAGATCATTTGACCCCTTTTATCTACAATTACCTTATATAACATCTTTAATTACAGCCACGATTTGAAAAAGAAAAAGCTCATATCAAAGTTGTATAAGTTCTTGGTATAGTTTATTTATTTTTATGAAGTAGAAAATCAATTATACATGAAAAAGGATTAAAAAATAAAAAAAATATCGATATTGGTTTTTATTTCGTTTACTCCCCCTGCCGCGATGTCACCCCGGAAGTATTTATTTTAGGCCACTTGTACTACTACTACTATACATAGGAAGACAAAAAAATTCGGTTAAAAAATAATATGCAATAAATAAAATTTTTTTCTATTTATGGGGAAGGGGAAAATTTGGGGGTAAATTTTTTTTTAAATTGTAAGATAAGTATACATGTATTAAAAAGGTCATTAATCTAGAAGCTAAGCACTGTGTCAACTGAACCTGCTCCAGCTGACATTGTATTACCCATTTAGCGTGAATGGTTCGCTACGGAACCATGTGTTTATACACTCACAAAATTAGCACTACTAGTATTTATTATTAATCATAATTATTATTTCATTCACGTTGTTATTATCATGTCAAGAATTAATATTAAATAATATAATTAATTAATTTTTAATTGATCATGCACTGTTATATACACCTTATGAAAAAAACTCTTCTTGTTTTTTAAGAGTTGATCATTACGCTGATCCAGTGATGAGTTAAATGAAGTGTAATTAACTGAATTTATATAAATTGCTTTGATAGGACAGAAAAATAAAACACCTAGCACATTTAACAAAAATTTAAATTATACACCAACTTTATAAAAAAAAAAATTTAACACAACACTTTAGAAACTAAAACGGTTTTGAACGTCATCATCCAAACCGCTAAATTTTGAATTTTCCGTCGTCACTTTCACTACCACTGTCATCTTCCAAAGAAATTTGAATAGATTCTCCCGTGCTGTAAATTATAATGTCTTTATCTTCTTCATATAATGTCTTCATCTTCATTTTTTCGCACATTTTTAATAAAGTTTCCAATGCGATGCATCCATTTTAGAAAATTTATCTTCGGCAATCCGTTGAATATCATTAACGATGATTTTACATTGTGGCTTCCAACGAATCGTTTTATTTCAGACCAAACAATTTCAATAGGATTTAAGTCTGGGTGGTACGAGGGTAGTCGTAACACTTCTGTCCATTTTTTTGGGGAACTTTTTCAAATATAAACATTTTATTTTTATTTTTTCCTTATAATTATTTCATATAGTTGAGTTTCAGTGTAATAGATAAGAATAGAATGTAATAATTACGTAACCAGTCCTGCATTTCTTGTATTGGATGTAATTTTTCTTGTAATTTTTTATTATAAGATGCGTTGTCTAAAATTATTAAGAAATTTTTGGGAAGACTTCAAATTTCCGACTTTCCAAATTTACTAGCTTTTTCTTTCATCAATTCGTACACATTATTAAGAAACTTTCAAGCTTGTCGACCTAATTTTTTTTAGTCACAGAGGATTTAAGTTCATTTATTGTGCTCGCAACTATAGATCAAACAAAAATTTATCCTATACTTTACACACCATTATAAATCAAGAAAAATAAAACTCGGCACTGGCGAAACGCACTCAGCAAATGAACAAAAACGAGTGAACGTAATTATTACGCAAAGCTTTCAACTTTAATGTATTCTGCAAATAGAATAAATGTAATACTTGTTTTTATTTTGTATATAATGCTTACTATCGATGTATGTCTTTACTCTTAGTCAGCTAATTAGAATTATTTATTTATTACAGTAACTCTCAGTTACAAATTTGTTTCATTTAAAAGAAAGTGTTGAATTTAATTTACCAATTTTGTCAACATAGTATCATTTGTAATTTTTTATTGCTGGCCATAAATTATCATAATTCAGATTTAGAAATACCTATAACAATTTTAAATAATAATTAATTACAAATGAAGTAGTTCAGAATAATTTTATTGTAATTTTAATTAATACTGTAAAATAAATTATTAAATTACATTTAACATGATTTGGGATAACAATTCTTTTGTTAAATAAAATTTACTTTTGATGTAAATTGCAAAATGATTGAGACTAAGAATGAATCATGAACAGATTTAGTTTTTCGCTTTGAAAACACTGATACGAGAAATGTTTATATAATTTTTCATAATACAGCATATTAGCTGCTTTATTATAAGCTTCAGATTTCATGCGTCTATTATACTGAGCTTCATATAAATTAGAGTTATGTTCATAATTCCCTCTAAGCTGCGCGGGTGCTCAATGATTTGGAGGTATTACGATAAATTGCACAGAAATTTATTCCTTGCTTATCTAAAATCAACTATTGTAAATTTACAAAGTATACTTAATGACACGTTTAGTAGAGACTACGGAATAGCATACAACATGACTTTCTTACGGAATACTTTCTTAGGGAAGATTACGGATTAGGTGATGCATGGAAAAATGTATCTCTTATGCAGGATATAAAAAATTTGATTAATTATGGTCCGGCCTGAGATTGCACAAGACTACACTTCACTTACACTTATACATATCATTCTCATTCATCAAGAAATAATACCTTACGGTGGTTCCGGAGGATAAACTGGAAAAGAAAGCACCGAAAAGAAAAATTTTGAAGACTTTGAAGAAAAAAATTTTTATTTTCTGTTGTCTGAATATGATGTTGTATTATTTAAACCATTAAATAAAGATAGATGGTTATACAGATATTTTGCGTATTATATTTTAGTGCTCCAGTAAAAAATTACAATACATTGAATATTGTAAAAGACAGACAGCAGAATGCACTGACTTCAGTTGTAGATATTGTGAAAAAAGTCTAAATCACAAGATCGGGTAATTATATTTGCTCTGAAAGACGTATTGGACGAGCTTATTTCCTTGTGGACATACCTACAAAAAGTAATTTAACAATTATTGATGCTCATCAATAAGTAAAAATTAAATTGACTAAAAACCAAATATTTGGGACACAAAATGTTTTGGAATGACTCTGCAAGATAAATATTATCATAACGTCAAAATTATATTGAATGATTATTATTTGATTGAAAATTATTCTTCGATTTATTGAACGTGTATGTCTTAATTTAGAGATCAGATTTCCAGATGAAGACTCAAAAGATTGGCAAATATCTGATGATGAAATTAAAGCAACCAGTGCAGATTGCGACGTAGATTTTCTGTTATGAATTCCATAAAAATGAAATACCGGAACAAGCTCGAAAGTGAAATTTGGGTGACCTTAAGAGATAAAATTGCATTTAGCCAATGGTCAAGAAGTAAATACAAATGAAGTTTATAAAAAATGAATTTCTATGAAAGATAAAAGTTAAGAAAAACGTAATCTAAAATAGAGAAAGTTACCTAATTATTTTCGTTTAAATATGTAAACATATATGAGTACATTTTATTAAAAATTAATTCATGTGCGTACAATAATAAAAAATCTTGCACCGATCGATTTTTGAATTATTTTTTTTGCCATAATTGATTTTTAAGCGAGCAACTCTGAAAAATTTAACTAGGAACTTTGGTTGTGTTAGCAAAATTTTGTGAAAACTGACCCTAAACAAATTATCTACACCACCCCCTTAAGATATTAACCCCAAGATTTTATAAACAAATTTTTCCATATACACGAGCTCTGTATAAAATTGTATCAAAATCGGTTTATCCAGTAAAAGTTATTAACTTTCAAACACGCCAACACATGTTTATACACATGTACATAGGTAAGTACGAGCATTATTCTCCACTTTTTTGTTATTGTTTTTCTGGTGTTCTTGGAGGTCATGAAACGTTCAGAAATGTGAAAAAATGCGGTATGAGTGTTTTGTTTAAAAAATTCATACCCCATTTTTTCACTAATTACAGTTATTTTCTTCTCGCAGCATAGCTCTAGAGTTATGATGCCAGGAAAGTTAAAAAGGATCAGATTTTTGGAAAGAATCAGAAATATAGAAATTCAAGAAATTTTAAAAATTCTTAAATCGGATTTCTTGGATTTCCTTTTTTTCAAAGATTCTCGTGTCTTCTAGTACATCAGTACTAAATAAATTGAATTTTAAACTTGAAAAATAAAAATAAAAAATGAAATTGTAATAGTAGTTTTATCTGTATCCTGTTTGTATGTTCCTTCTGTACCCTATAAGGAATTCAGTTTGTATTGTTCTATGTTATCTTAAGACGTAGGATTGTTCTCAGTGCTTCTCTGTTATCTTTAATGGTTCCAGGTCGACGAGATGAAAGTTTAACTTCCGTTTTTTACCACGATTTTCCCCACTGTGGCGTATTGTTTGAATTTGCCCCTTTTTGAGTTCTCTTTATTGTAGATATCTTTGTTCAGGAAACTTAATATAAACAATTTTTTTCTTTTTTCTTCTATTGCCACTCTATTCGTACTGTTGTTGGACTTTATTATTTCTTCTAACTATTTGAAACTAGACACCACTTTAAGATAACCGTATTCTGTACTAATTTTCGTTATGGGGTAGTTTTTGATGGTAGGCATTATTTCTGATTTTTCACAGTATTTTTCAAGTATATTTTTCAAAGAGTTGGTCTGCTCTCTCATCCGCCCGTTTTAAATTCTCTACCTGTTGAATCGTTTCTTCCTTTCTACCAAAGCCAGATATCCGCAAAGGCCAGATATCATTTGTTGGATTCCGATGTTTTTATCCCTATAATTATTCCTTTTTAGTTCTTTTTTCAGGTCTTTAGTATTTTGACCAGGATGAGGTTGAAAAGCAGAAGATACAGTCAGTCTCCTTACCTTTATTCTGTTTTAATTTCATTTAAATATTCTGTTTTAATTTTATAGGAGCTTTTAAATTTCGTCTGAATTTGACTTTTTTTATTCCTCATATTGTACCCCGTATTCTTTCATTGTTTTTAGCAATCTTCTATTATTGTAATAAAACTGAATTATTTATTTTATAAACGACAAGTTGCGCTCGTTCTGATAAGCTCTATAAGGAATTGTGTATTATAATAATAAAATAAAAACTACCAAAAGCATAAATTTCAAAGTCGTAGCTTTCAGGACGTAACTGAAGCAACTGACAAATGACCTTTTGCAGCTCTTATCTTTTCATAACCTCTCTCTAACCAGATAATCAACATTTTAGCACTGGAAAATTCCGAAAACTTGTATGTACATATTTAAATCGTATGCATGTTTTTCACTTGATTTCGAAACTGAATGAATCGATTAGAATAAAATTTGGCAAGGTGATTTCCGTATATCAGGCACTGATTACAGTTAATTTTGGTCAAAATCGGTCAAGGAGACAGGAAGGTACTAACTTCATCGTTGCCTTATTGGGTTTCCCGCCTGGGTGCTTCTTCGAATACATCGAAAGATAGGAGTTTTGGCATCGAGCCCTGGTTAGCTGACATATTCGCTGTTAAAATGAGAATGTTTATCTGGAGAACTCTGTGATGGAGCGGCGGTATGGGAGGGTGTAAGCATGACCTCGCTTCCGAAAGTGGACTGAGGTATATAAGAAAGATAGGGTGTGTTTTCATTAGAGGCTTATTTAATTTGTGAAACTATTGCTTGATTTTTAAGTAAATCCGGAGGATTTGAGTAAATTGATAAGGAGGGGGGGTGACCTTCCCTACGGCATATATTTTTTTATGATCATAAAAATATCCTTATTTATTGGCTTATTTTCGTCATAGGTAGTAGTAATCTGAGAAGTCGAAGTCGTTGATAGGCAGAATGGAATTAACTTTATTACTGAACTTTCTTAGCTTCACCGGGTAAGCTAATTATTCAGTTAAACTTTATTTATTTATTTTTAAATTAATAAATTATAAATTTTCCATTATATTACAGTTTTAGGAAATTATTTAAATTAATCTTAAATAAGCTAAAAAATTATACATTACATAAATCATTTGAAAACAATAACGACACACAATAAAAATTCTCTTGTGAAGTTAACGGGAAAGATTTTAATTAAAAAAAAAAAAATTATTATTTTTTTATTTTAATTAATTTACATGTCTGCAATGAGAGCCTAATTTTAGTTGAGTATTATAATATTATTATTTACGTTCATTTAATTAAGTTACGACACGTACGTCTCAAGGTCGTAGCAGTACAAGATATAAGGCCCACATTATAATATAATCTTGCGTGCGTTACTTATAAACAATGGACGTGCTCATAACCGTAAGGTTAATTTGCATTTAAACTATTGTATTTGTATTACATGAGTCATTGACGGTTTAAATGACATAATTACAATCTACATATACAAATACAATATTTAATTTTTTTTTATGTTTATATTTTTTGGATATTTAATACTGCATTAATTGGAGGTTTTAATTTTTAAACAAATCTACTTGACCTTTAAATAGATATTAAATCTTATGTTACTTTCTCAGGCTGAAAACACTATTAGATAAAGCAACAACTCATAGAATAAAAATTAAACACTTTATGGAAACATTTCACACAGTATTACATAAACACATCAATTGAAATGTAAAAAAAAAAAACATATTTTCTAAGAAAAAAGAAAGAAAATTCTCCAATTCCCAACGATGTTGTTTACGTTTCCAAGAATTTATATTTTCCGAAAAAATTAATTAATTAACTCTTCCTCAAATTATAATTTATTTTTGTCTTCATGTCATTTGACTGCTTTGATGCAGCTCTCCAAGATTCACTATCTACTACCAGTCGTTTCATTTCAGTACATTCCCTACATCTAACATCCCTAACAATTTTTTTTACATATTCCAAACGTTGCCTGTCTGCATAATTTTTCCGATCTAATTATTCCCCCAATATCAAAGCGATTAATTCAGAATGCCTTAAGATGTGGCATGTAAGTCTTATATCTTATTTTAGCTATATTTTTCCAAATGCTTCTTTCTTCATCGATTTGCTGTAACGCCTCCTCACTTTTTATCATTCTGATTTCTATCATTCGTATAGTACCGCATTTCAAAAGCTTCTAATCTTTTCTTCTCAGGTACTCCGATCGTTCAAGTTTCGATTATAAAATATACGTTTATAAAATATATAAACGAAACTGTAAAACGTTTTCAATGGAACTATTATACTTTCCCGAAACTAAGAAAATGAATCTGTATTTCAAAAATAGATTTCTGATACGATTTCAGTATTTTTCTTGCAGCTGTTTTTTTTCTACTTTGTTTATTCTAACCAGTTTTCCAGCTACTTCCGGGTTTGGGTTTGTGTCGGTGAGAGAGTGTGTGTGTGTGTGTATTTGTGTATTAGCAACTGTAATCGCTGCTACCGACTTGCCAGGCCTGACGTAACTGCAGGTAGTGCAGTGTTAGTTTTAATGTACTGGTAAACATGTAATCTTAGAAGGTCTACCATTCCTGAGACGTTAGCTAATTGAAACCTAACAACCAAAGAATATCGATGTCACAGTTTAGAATTCAAATCCATATACAAAACCAGCTGATTTTAAAAGGACTCGAATCTTAGAATTTTCGTTCTAAATCTCTTCGTCTTCTTCTAATTTTCGAAAATCAGTAACTTCAGAATTGAAAATAATCTGTGAAAATGATTTTATTCCAATATTATTTTTCAATTCCAATTTGTTAAGCAAATATTAAAGAATTTAGTCCTAAAGTATTGTCAATTTTAACAATTACTTTCGTAGTGTTATTATCGAACCTGTGCTACGTAAAAATTGTCATTTTCGCTTAATTACGTTGCCATTTCTGTTTTATTTTATTAAATATCTCTATTTTACACAGGATTTTTGTAAAATCCTATGTAACATCCAAATCTAACAGAAAATAATTGTCTCTTATAATTTTATCTATAGTTTCAGACAAATCTTCTAAAAGTTTCTATTTTAACCTTTGCAAGTTCCACTTTGTTAGTAATTATTATAAGTTCGCTTCTATATCTCTCGAAAACAGCATCTAGTTCGTTTTCTCTTAAAATTTTTTTTAAATTCATAATTCTTGTTTATCGTAAATTTTATATTTTTTGGTATTAACCTCCCTATGTCTTGCTAACTTGAAGGAAAATTGAAAACAGGCTATTCAGAACGATTCCCTTTGAGTATACTGCTGTTACAAGACATTTCGGGTAATGCCCTGATGACCCTTTGCGGCCACTAGATCGGACTTGCACCCCTGGACTACCTAGTTTGGAAGTAAGGCAAGAAGCGAAGCTATCGCTTGTTTGCAGAAGGTAGGAGAGATGGAATCAGTCGACGATAACTAGATGGACTTTTCAGTTAAGAGATGGTTAGAACGGAAGCACGGGAAACTAGGGTTGATTGAGTTTCTGATCAGTCACATGTCTTAAAAACTATCTATGTGGGTGGACACTTAGATCCTCCGATGAATGTGACTTCCTCGAATGGATGACGCTATAGAACTCATGGTGTTTGAATTCGTACGAAAGCATGTCTCAGAGTATTCGGAATGTTTTTTCCTGATAACATCATGAAAATTCTAGAACGAATGGGGCTAGTATATGTTGTTAAAGATATTTATAAGAATTTTCCGTACAAAGATGGCGGAAAAGTACACGGGTAAATTCTTTCTGATTTTCCCTTGAGCTTTATTTGTATTCAAAGCAGATCCGATCTCAAGGAGAAATAAGAGATAAAAAAAAGAAGTTATCTGTGAGAATTTATGAGACGTTTCATCTTTAATAGTCGTTGATAGATTATTAGATATTAAGGAACATTTCACGGTTCATACCACCCGAATAAGGGACTTGTGATAAAATTCTCCGTTTAAGGTGACCTCAAAATTCTAAAATCTCATTTTTTATTTTATCTAAATTTAAATTTTATTATTTTAATTTCGTTGAAGAATTTAAATTTTGAGTTTAGTAACAAATTCACGAGGCCTTTTGTTCTGTGAACAAAAGACCAACTCCGGTGGGATTGTAAATATAGTTAATAATCTATATCATCGCTTGGTACGGAGAGGTCAAAACAAGGTGATACGGATATGACATTGACGCAATCGTGTTCACTTTCTTGTAATCTATTCTTTACTATTTCTGAACTATTCTTTAGTTAATATATTGATAGATTTAGTTAATAATATTTATATGTATATCGATTCGTAAATTAATAAATACCCATTTTTAAAGTATACAA
>JAAAKQ030025660.1:0-17507 GCA_010016005.3 Zanna intricata
CGTGCTCCTGCCCGGCCGGAACCCATATTGATTCTCTTGGAGCAAACGCTCCTCAGTCAACCTATCATTGATTCGAAAATACAGAATCTTCTCGAAAACTTTCCCGGCAAGAGCGTTAAGATATGATAGGAACTCGTAACAGTCGGGTGCTTGTTGCCTCCTTTATACAGCAACTTCAAAATTCCTTGCTTCCAACACAACGGGAAATACCCAGAAAAAAGCAATCTATTAAAGATTCTCGTCAACGGGCCCGTTATCATGGGTAACGCACGAACTAGGGTAGGAGCTCAACCGTTATGCCGTCATAACCGGGGGGACCGAACTACCAGGCTTCCTTTGAGCCCTATGGAAATCCTCAATTGTGGTCGGGTTCATAACCTGGGTGGAAGGCCCTGATCCAACCACCGACACTTCATCCTTGGAAATGGGGGCGTCCGTAAAGCCCGGCCCCCTCCGCTCAGTGTTTCAAAAGATTCTGATTCTAGGCCGAAAACTTCGTCAATCAAAATAATTCAAAGTCTGAACCTAAAAAAGCTACTATTGTATATAAGTCAAAGTCTAAAGATAAATTTTTGAAAGAAAGCAAAATCTAAAAAAGCTGAAATTAAATATAGGCCTTAATTAAAACCCAAGTTCAAGAAAGAGAAACTAACCTATAACTGGGACAAAAGTAGTAAATCTGATCAAACACTTAATCTTATTTTTACTTGTGGACTGGAACTTCCTCAGGTGCTAAAACAGTTAACAACCCCAATAAATTTTTTTTAATTTTTTTTACCAACAACTAAGAGAAAAAATTGTTGAAGAGATAATATGCTACAGTGTTAAAAAACCCAACAAACCTTTAGGATTTACAGTTAATGAACTAAACAAATTTCTTGGCATTTGTGTTAAGATGTTTATCAATCATTTACATAGTATTTGCTCGTACTGGAGTCCAAACATTGGCTCTGATGTTATAAGGAATGGCCTTAGCCTAAATCAATTTGAATTATTTAAAAGTCATTTGCATTTTAATGATTCACAACTTATGCGACCTTGTAATGATCCTAATAATGACAGAATTCATAAAATCCGCCCTTAAAAATAATGCATTTAAAAATAAATTTAGGTCTATTCCTGTCGAAGAGCACTTGTCAGTAGATGAACAAATATGTCCCACAAAAGCAAAATCATATCTCAAACAACATAATCCCAAGAAACCTCATAAATATGTATATAAAATTTTGGTTCTTGGTGGAGTTACTGGTTTTGTTTATAATTTTGAAATCTCTACTGGAGTTAAAATGATACTAACAGTCAGCTTCTTTACAATGAATTAGATTTGGGAGCTAGCTCTAATGTTGTAATTAGACTGTGTCTCATATTACCCAATTACTGTCATTTTAAATTATTTTGTGATAATTATTTTACATGTGTACCTCTCATGGTTTGATTAGAAAAAAGAGGTATTCATTATATAGTAACTTTCAGACGTGATAGGTTTTCAGGTCTTCCTGATTCCAGTGAAGTAATTGAGAAAAGAGGAGCATATGTAGAATATTCAACTGATATAGATATTGTGAAAGTTACTGGTACATGGAATGATAATGAAGTTGTTAATCTAGCATTGTCATATATTGGACAAAATCCAGTTGGAGTAATTCCACATTATGATAGGAAACTTGAAGAGAAAATCAATGTATCTTGCCCTGCAATAGTACAACCGTATAACAAGCACATGCGAGGAGTTGACCAGATGAATTCACTTATTGGTCATTACCAAATCCAGATCGAAAGCAAGAAATGATATTTCAAAATATTTTACCACTTATTAGTCAATTCTTGGATTCTGTATCGTCGAGTTAGAAAAGAAATTCACAAAGAAAAACCTTTACTGCTTGGAAAATATTGGTACCGTGTTATGCAAGTGGAATGTTTCTGCTTTACCAACCAGGGGACGACCGTCATTAATTGAAAAAGAAATCAAAAGAAAGAAACTGGGACCTATAACAAGTGTGCCATTTCAAGATGTTAGACTTGACAAAACAGACGTCTTCTGTTGAAGATGTTAGACAAAGATGCAGATTTCCTAAATGTAGTGGAAAATCTTTGGTTCAGTTTATGAAGTGTAGTTTCTTACTGTAGTTTTTTGTTTACAGTTAAACCTAGGTAAATAAATTTATATTCAAACTGGGATTTTTTTAATAACATAGGCCTACTATAAAAATTTTGATTGTTTAGTGTTAATATCTCAATATAACAATATTACGGTGTTAGTTTTTCAAATACATCTAGACTAACTTATACTGGATAATTAATAAGCTGTGTTGTTTTTTTACTAGTTTTGATAATATCAGTTACTAGTGTTTAACGTTACATTATTAGGGTTTTTTTTTTTTTTAACTAGATATGTACTATATGTTTCAACATTACTAAGTGGTAAAAAATGTAAGACCACAGAAATGAAAATAAATAAGGTACGCCAAAGTTTCAAGCGATGCATGTTGTTCCATATTTGTCAAAATTAAATTTTTATTCACTGAGCAGAAAATGTGCATTGTCCCAAATTTGTCACAATTAGTTTTTTGCCTATTTTACCAATATAAACGCATGAACTTTTGTTTTAATGATTTTTCTGTGTTTTTATTGGCAGTATGGAAATGAATTATAATTTTAAAATTAATTTTAAAAAAATTGGGCAGTGTAGGGTTAATATATCTTCCACGCTCATTAATAATAACCATTTAAATTCCTTTAGGCATTGAATCTATAGGGTTTTAGGTATTTCTTTAATCTCTTGATTGTAAAACCACACCTTTGTTACAGGATAAGTTATCATCTCTTTCGTAATGCAGTCCATTTTTCTCAGTCTTTTCATCGCAGTTACCCACAAATTTTCGGTTGGATTAAAGGTTTAGTGAATTTTGATGCCAATCCAAACACTGAATCCCTTTTTGTAATATGAAAAGCTTAACTTTCTTTGATGAGTGACACTGGACCAAATTTTGTTGAAAAACAGTGTTTTCGACTCCAAAGTAAATCTGCAAGTTTTTGAAGTTCTGGTAGAACCTTATTTTCCAATAATGAGATCTACTTTTCATTGTTCATCATCCTAGAGATGAGTACTAAAGTTTTAGGTACAAAATAGCTGAAGCATCCCCAAAACATTTTTAAAGGACACTTTCAATTTGTTTGATGCATATTGGTGAAATCTGCTTATCATCACTTCTTTGCACATCTGACATGCTTACGCCCTGAACTAGAAAAGGAATTTTATCCAAGTATCAGCATTCCACTTTTTGTATTTTTTGGCCCAAAAAAGTCTTTTCTGTCATGGAATCCATAAGAAGTTGTTTTCTTATAATAGGCTTTCATGCCTTAAATCACTTTCCAGAAGTCTTTTGTATACAGTAAAATTGTGAATTATCACACCAGCAGATTCTAAGTCTTTTTAATTTGAATCTATTTTTTTGAGGATTAATTTTACTTTTTTTTACATAAAATAGCATTGTCTTTTAACTTGATTTTACGTTCTCTTCACAGCAACCTTTTTGTTGGGGTAAAATTGTACTCATCTCAAGATTATTGTATAGAAATTATATAATAAAGCAGAAAAGTTGGTATAAAAGATCTAATGGCTGGATAATAAATAATAAACTTATCAGCCAGAGATTGCAGTAAGCAATTAATGAAATTGCAGGCAAATTTTAACATTTCAGTCATAGCTTTATAATTATTGCCTTACTCTACTCCTGGCTATCACATATGTAAAGTGTCCTTGATGTTAAATGGAATTAAATTATTTTCGTATCATCCATCATTATTTAAAATAATGATGAGCATCATCATTGATAATAAAAATATTATTATTATTATTTAATTAATGATATTATTTATATCTTACTAAACATAAATCATAAAGGATGAATAAAAAATAAAAAGTTTATAATTCAGCTAAATTTTACTGCAGTATAGCCAGAACAGAATAATTTACCAGTACTTGTCAAATAACCAACCAATTGTATGACTATTTTCTACCTACTTACATTTTTATTCACTTCATTTCAGTGTTTATTTTTTATAAAATTCATAAAAAAATTATATTTATTAAATATCTTTTAAGTAATATTTGAATTAGTATTAATGGTTTTTTTTTCCTTTATTGTTTCAGCTGTCAGTATTCACACAAGTCGTGGATTTAGTGGATATTCACAGCCGACATGCGTGCCACAACTTCGGTTTCTTGGACCAAATGTTCGTGTTGCTATACCATTGACATTTCTTTGGTTATCTGCCATTATATTACATACAGTACTTATTATTGTGTCAGTTGTATCATTAATTACTACACCAGAAGCGACAATACTTGCAAGTGTATTATTATTTTTAGCATTGCTAAGTCTTCTTGCTGTTGTACTTATTCTTCGTATAGATTGTCTTTATGATCCTGACTGACCAGGTATAGCCTCGGAAATTTCACATCCACCTACTATCAGTGTTGTTGGTATTACTACAGGAATATCTGCTGACAGACCAAGTAGAGTTGCATGGGTTGTGTAATCTACAAAAGACATTGTTTTATATGTGTAATATAGGTTTTAAAAATCATTACTATAAAATTTTCTCTTTAGTATGACTTTCTGTATAACATTTATTATAAAAATTATTATACTTATGCAAAATTTTTTTCTTTCTTTATTAATAATAACATTTTATATAATGTACAATATCACAGACCAAAAGCAAAAGAAAGGAGGTAGGGGCAATTGCTGGGCCCAAAGTTAAATTACAAAGAATTGGAACAGGTAATCATTATGATAATTTTTTTAATTTCTATTATTTTAAAACAACCCAAAAAAATAAAAAAGATTTTAGTTCCAGTAAAATACATAAAAATATATTATAAATAAAGAAGAATAAATTAAATTTAAAAGAAAAGTTTGTTTAAAATTACAATTTATTATTTATAGTTCTTTATAAATTATTTTATATTTTTACATTTTATTATTATTTCATTTACTTATTTTATTATTATTATTTTTTTAATATATTTGGATAGAATTAAGAAAAGACAGAATATTAAACAGAATAGAACAAAAAAAACCATGAACCCACTGCTCTCACGCACCATTCAGATTATCCGCCATTCAAATTATCTATGAAATCCTCCCATGATTAAACAAGACTCTTGCGGTGCTATCTGTTTGGTCCTGGCCATGCCACATCCTCAGGAATGAATGTGCTGATGAGGCTGCCAAGAGAGTGGCAAGAAATGGCCTCTGATTAGAATTAACATGAGAGAGCAACTTTCTAAAAACTATCTGTGTCACACTACATATTCAGTGGAATAAGTTCTGGCTACTGAGTCTTCTCACAGTGTTACATGGCATCCAGGAGAACATCTTGTCGAGTATCCTTAACATTGGTAAATCTATGAGTTATGGGTTATTATTAGTTATGTATGGATTATGGGCCATTTTACATTGCATGCCTCACCAGTTCTGCTGAGAAAAGCTAAATAGGTGGGCATGGGTTTGGTTTATGTGTCCAATCCTCAGCTGAGTTAGGATGACTTGGTCTGTTCTTTTTTTTTTGGGATAAAAGTTAGGACACTCTCCCAGATACCATGTAACACTGTGAGAAGACTCAGTAGCCAGAACTTATTCCACTGAATATGTAGTGTGACACAAACAGTTTTTAGAAAATTGCTCTCTCATGTTAATTCTAATCAGAGGCCATTTCTTGCCGCTCTCTTGGTAGCCTCACCAGCGCGTTCATTCCTGACGATGTGGCATGGAATCCTCAGAACAGACAGACCTAGTAATGACAGAACTAGATAAATGTAATGTATGAAAATACTTAAATAAAATGAATATACCTATAATTTACAATAAAAGCACTACTAATATAATTTCTTAAATATTTAAAAAGTTATAAAACGGATAATAAAAGGTGAAATTAATAAAAATAAACCCGACAAAAAGCACCCCAATAAAGTAATTGTGAATAAAAAGTGGAATACAAAGTTATGAAAGTTCCTTCCTGTAGATAGTGAAGCAGTTTGATGTCGAAAGATTGAGGTAAGGACTTCTTGTTCAGTGCAAGTGGGTCCGATCGCTTGCCTTGACCAGTTGGGAGAGATGGGACATGCTGACCACGTACTTGATAACCAGGTATTTCCTCCTATAATAAATGTAATGAGATTTCATTTGATTACTTAATAAACTTGGAATAAAGCTAGTGACAAATGCCCCTATGGATATTCAAATGCAATTATTGTGCAAGGAGTCTAGTAAGCCCTTGATTTTTTTTCTCTCGCAAAGTTCTACAGGATAGACTGCATTCCAACTTCGACAAAACAATGTTTCTGCTTTCTTGACTTCCACAATGATATGAGTTTAAGATTCGGACTTAGTGTACTTAATGTTGCTCAAGAAAGTCAGCTTTTCACTAATGTTTTACAGTTACTTTTAATTTTACACTTGGAAGTTTAATCTCATCTGTTGCCTTTATCTCATCTTCATCTAAGTGTAGTTTGACCATGTTTTTATATCCATCAAGCTGCCTAGAAAGGACAATAAATCTTGACTTAGTTACTGACAATTTGGATCTCTACATGTCTTATTTTTGCACTAACTTAAGTGAACTGTTTTTTTTTTTAAACCTCCAGACACCGTTAAGGTATATCTTCAGAGGATGAGATGAATGAATTGTAGCGTGTGTGAAAAATGCCATGCCTGACCGGGATCGAACCGGGACCTCTAGATGAAAGGCCGAGACGCTACCACTCAGCCACAGAGGCTGGCTTAAGTGAATTGTGCATTGTTATCTTAGCAGTTTCAATTTTCTTGTGTCTACAGGTGATAATGATATTATCAGTGAAGACTTTTCATTGGCGGAGTAATCACATCTGCTAGCCCATTTATAAACAACAAGAAAGCATCACATTTAGAACAGATTTCTGAGGAACTCCATTTTTAATTTCAAAGACTTTTGAAAGTACCCCATTAGCCCTAACACAGATCTCTGTTTGTTCAGAAACTTATCACAAAGTGTACACTTGCTCCTTAGAGGCAACTCCCTCACAGACATCCATTTTTATAGGCAATACACATTTGTATACTCAGTAATCCATGGTAAATCTCTTTTCTCTGAACTCATTTTGGTATGGGGGAAGAACTTAATTCCTTCCAGATGCATTTCAGTTTTTTATTTATTACATTATCAATCACCTTGAGAAGAGTATATGTTAAGGCAATCAGATGGTAGTTCTGTACTTAAGTGAAGTCACACTGGTGCGGTCTCCCTTGGCTTAGCCATATGGATTAATACAGCCTCCCTCCAGACATGCGGAAGAACCCCCTCCCATACCAAAAGGGTTCGGAAAACCCCTTTCTCCAAAATAGTGTTGAACAGGTGTAAGAGGCAGTGGATACTTTCATCTTGGAGCTGTGTATCAAGACATAATATTCTATCAGCCCCAGGGCTAGAAAACTTTAAATTTGCCAATTTAACATGAAAAACTGTTGTCAAAGTTTGAGTCGCTCAAATTCAGTAAAACCTGTTGCTTGGATGTTTGCTATTTCATAAGGGTCATGAATTGCATGGCCATTCTCAATCGGATCTTGTGCATGGTTGGTCTTAAAGTTTCCTTTGATTTTGTAGACTCTATTCCACACCTCACTTATGGGAGTGTAGCTGTTAAGCAAAGCAAGGTAATTACATAACGCTTAGATTTTGCTTTATATGTTCTCCTGCCCTCGAGTGACATTTTTTGTATTTCACAAAAGTGGCCTCATTATGATGCTATTTATATTTATTGAATGTATTCCTTGATGCTTGGATTGCTAATTTTCATTTGTTATTCCACTAAGAAATATGATTTTTACCAGTGTACCCAGATATTTTGGGTGTACTGAACTCAGCAGCACATGTTATAAGATCTGCAAGTCCTCCTAACATATTCCATTTATCTGTGCTCAGTTTCCTAACACATATATACCTCCAACTCCTTCAGAAATCAGTTATCCCAGTCAGCCTCCTGCAATAGCCACCTATAGTTCTCTTTTCTTAGAGTAATTCACTTTGCAATGATTAATTGTTGTCTCGATAACAAAGTAATCACTGCCATACAGTTCCTGTAGGACTCCCCATTCAAAGAGATGGGCTAATGGTGCATTACATATGGTTAGGTTGATGGCACTAAAGGTCCTATAAGAGTAGTTGGGGTATGTATGTATGCTCAGATTTAGGAAAATAAGCTCTGGACTCTTGAGAAATCTTTCCACTACCTTACACCTGGTATCAACATATTGGAGCCCCAACTTATGCTGTGGGAATTAAATTCACCTACCAATAGGTAGGATTTTGTGCACTTGCCTTAGTATATCTACAAGTTTGTCAAGAGTAAACTTCCGACTGCTAGGTAGATAGACACTATATATAGTAAATTTACTAGATGTAAGTGTAAAAGTCAGCTTCAAGAGTAGAATCTAGACAAATTTCTTTATAAGTTAGTCTATCATTGATGTGGATGGCCATACATTACTGGTAGGGAAAACATCCAGTCTGTTTTTGAAAACAATGTTATTACCTTTCTGTACGCACAGTGATTACCCTTAAAATTAGTTTCTTGAAGACATATCAGAGTCGGACCAAGCCAATTAAAAAGAAACTGCAAGTTTTTTCTTTGGGGATGGATCCCATACTATTCCATTGTAGGATTGGGTCCATTGATATGGTGAATATTGCATATCTATGATAAATTCTTTAGAAGGATGACTACACTTGTGGCTTGGCCAGCGACTGTCAACGAGAGGCATCTCAGTCCTGCTGTCAACAGCCCTCATTGGATATGCTCTTAATTTCAGCAGCCTCTATTGACAAATTAGTTGAATGAAACATGTCCCATTAATTTTTTAATTGTGCGCATAAACCTATTTTTAATACTCTTTTCTGGTACTTTCAGGTATGTTTCCTGAAGCATATATATGAGTCCCATCATATTAGATGTATATTCTAATGACAGCTCTAGTACTGTTGAGTTTTTCTTGCAATGTTCCAGGAAGCTTCTGAAGTCAACATAGTTCAGAATTTAGGGGATTGTCTTTGGTTTGTAAGATTTCTACTAGGGGTTCTAGGACTCTGGTTCGAGGAGTTACTCTGCATTCCTGTTGTCTCCCTGATGATTCTCAGAGCTAGAGTTAGTGGGCAATGCCCTCTTCTATGCTTTACTTGGCACTCTGGAGGTTGGAGGTGGCTAGGAAAAGCGGTCTCTGAATCTTGATGGTCTCTAGTCCCCGAAGACACTTTCAACTTACAGGGGTTATCTTCTACTTGTAGGTTGCAGTTTTTCACTACATGCCCCAGCTGCTTACAGAGGAAGCAATATAAAGTTTGGTTTTATAATTTTTAAGAAAAAAGTAAATAAATTATTTTATAAGGATATAATAATTAGATGATAAATTTCAGTTTCTTCAAATAACTACTTACTCTGAAATATAACCAATATATGTATATGGTAGAAAATTTCATATCAGTTACCAGGGGAATGCAAAATCATCAATAGATTAATGGTGACAAAATATGTAAAAATATACTAAGTTATTAAAATGATATATTATTATTTAATGATATTTATTTTTAGTTGTATTATTTAATGCTATAAGCAAATCATTATCTTAGTCTTGTTAATAATTTTCATTTTAATTGTGCTCAATTTTATTACCACCATTCTGCCACTTAAACTTAGATATTATAACTTTTTAGGAAATTGCCCTTACATATTTTTAAAGTTGAAATTTCAGTTTATTATTATCATTGTTTTTTTTTTTTATATCTTCAACTTCATTTAATGTTATTAATTTTATTAAAAGCTTTTCTTTTGCAATTCATTATAGTACTAACATGGACATAATTTTTGTGCAGTCTTAGGTAGAATCATCTATTTATTATCATAGAGACTAATGTGATTTCTTTTTGTAGTTTTTTTTTTTAACCTCCGGAACCACTGTTAGGTTATATGATCAGAGGACAAGATAAATGAATTGTAGCTTGTGTGAAAAAATGCCATGCCTGACTGGGATTCGAACCTGGGACCTCTGGATGAAAGGTCGAGATGCTACCACTTGCGCCACGGAGGCCAGCTTCTTTTTGTAGTGATGCATACATAAGCCTGTGTGTTGGATTTGTATAGTAATTTAGCCTGTGACTTACAGTTCAGCAAGGGTAAATTTGTGTGAAGTAAGCTGTTGTTTGTTGTTTATTGTTAACTGTTGTTTGTTTGATTATTATTAACAGACATTGATTGTTGTAGTCCTATATATGTCCTTCTTGAAAGAACACCGTTGACCTTCTTTTATTTTACTTCATTTATGGAATCAAAATATAAATTTTATTCTTTCAACATATAAATTAAGGTTTTGCATTGGACACAAATGATTGTATATTCTCCTGATTTTTGTGGTTTAATTATAATGTTCAGTTTGGCACTGTATTATATGCTTTTCATATAGTGATTAATTTTGTCGTTGTTTAAACAGATCAGACAAGCAAGAGTTGATCTTCTTATGCATTTTGATAAGTTTGTTTTCTATTGATTAGTTTTAGGTTGGTTATAGGTTTGTTTGTTTTACTATGTTATTATTAGCTTAGTGTTTATTTCTGTGTTCGTGTCTGATGTTTTATTTTTGCTTAGATTAGAATTCTGTATTTGTTTTATATTTTGTGTTTCATAGATTTTTTTCTCTGATTAGCAATTAGGTTTGTGTGTTTTCTTTTGCATTTTGTTAGGTTTGTCTTATTTTTATTAGTTTTAGGTGTATTTCAGGTTTGTTTCAAGTTTGTTTATTTTACTGATTACCTTTGTTCTAGTTTTCCTTTGTTTTATGTTTTGGTTGGGTTAGGTTTTTTTACATTTTATTGATGTTTGGTTTAGTTTACAATTTTGTATTTGTTGTTTATCATTTATTTTATATTTTCAGTTTTCGGAATAGTTAGAGCCTGTTTTGCATGTTTGGCACACCCTCGCCTGGTTAGGGTTGTAGGTCAGCTTACTCGAATGATCCTGTGTAGAACCCATTAAGATCATTGTTGCTTGAATCCACATTAGGCATGGAATTCACTTGCAGCATTAATATCAATGGCATCTTGACAACGGCCAGACTGGAATATGTCTTGAGGCTTTTGAAAATGACCTCCAGTAAAGCTCTAACAGCTAGACATGGAGGAGGAGCCATGACAGCCGGATCCATCACATGGTAGGTGTCTTCTATCCGGGGTTAAGATGGACACAAATGATTTGTTATAAATTGCAACCCATATTCAGAGGCAAAAATTTGCCCTGATGCAGAGAAGGAAAATGCATTGTGCAGGATCCAGGGATGATCAACAAAATTCTGTTGGATCTATCTGTCTCTTTCTTGGGTTATTATATTATTAGTTCACCTTCTGTATTAGTGTTCTATTTGATCATATATTTATAAGATCTAACATCTAAAATAAATAAAGGTCTATAACGTCTGATGTTTGACTTACAATCCAGATTTTTATTATTTATCTTTATAGTTGTTACTATATAATTTTTATAATTGTTATATTCCCGTATAAAAATTAAAAAAAGAATAAATAATAATAATAAAAAAGAAAAAATTGTACTACTATCATAATAAAAAAATAATAATAATGAATGTATTAATTAGTTTTTTTTTTTTTTTAGCAAGGTCTTTATAAAATGTCTCTACCTTTTTTCAGTGTGTACTCTACTTTATCAACAATAATACTGATAATGTTTTATAAGTTGATTGATCTTCAGAATATTTTTATCAGTTTTTATAATATAACATACACTTGAATGTTCCCTATATTCAGCCTTTTTTCTGACCCAGTTGAACTGGTCAGAAATTTGTTTACTTGATGTATAGTTGTCATAATATATTTATCTTAATAATTGGAAACTTTTTTAGTTTTCTACATTCACTTTTACTATAAATTTGAGGTTTAATTATTTGAGTTTAAGGAATTATTACTCAGTGACATATTGTTAACTTCTTATTATATTTACAGCGCTCTCTACCCTTTTCCTAAACAACAAACATTGAATGATAGACTTGCGTAAATTAAGAAAATTAATTTTTTAAATACTGGATAGTATGAGGTGTATGATTTGAGTAATCTCTACTACATTAATCTAAAACTTATTTATTTGGTTTTTTACAAAAATTAATTTAAATATTATAATTGCTTAATTACTTTAATATGAATTGTATTTTTATTATGTATTTATTTTATATTATTTATTAAAAACTATTTTTTCTTTGTGGAAACTATATTCTCATTCAGCAGTGGCTTACCATTGTATTATCTCTGATTAATAGATAATGTAATAAAAAAGTGTTTAAAATAATTGTAGATAAAAACATATATTGTACATATAATATTAATGTAATCTTTTTAATAGACTGTTTTGAATGTATGTACCATGTAAAAGTTTTTATTTTTCTATAAATTGTTAGTTTTAGATTATTAGATATTTGTATTTAAATGCTATTCTGTAAGTAAAAAATAATTGTTCATTTAAAAGTACATTTTAAGTAGTCAATTCTTTGTTGTAAATTAAAATTGTAAAACTATATTATAATTTTTTTGATCATTTTAAAATACATATAATGTGATTATGTAAATGTGTCGACTACTGACATGATTATAATAAATACTTATGCATTTATAATATAAGGCTCAGCTGATAAATTTTGCACACTAGCATGCTACATGGACGCATGATCACGTACTCTTGAGTTGGGTGTAACTGCACTTGATAACTAAAATTCCCCTCTACAAACCTGCGATGATCTGTTGAAATCAGTTTACCAGTTTGTTTTCAGTACCAGTTGAAATGGAGCCGATATGTAGAGAGTACGGCCAATATGTCATCAAAGTTAAAACAGCATCAGTGTTCAAATTTTTAATTGCAGAAAATGTGAATCCTACGAATATTTATCATATCTAAAAGCGGTTTACATAGTGAAGCTGTTGACAGGAGTACTTTGAATATGTGGGCATTGAAATTTTACAAATGTGAAGCTAGTAAAGTGATAATTGAGGACACACCCCGCAGCAGACGACCAGTTTCTGTGACTGATGAGAAATATCAAAAGGAAGTGGGAAAATTTGCTTCAAAGTGATCGACGAATCCACCCAGTAGCGCATTAATATTCAATTAGACATATCAAAAGAACAAGTAGGCCATATTATCGAGCAATTGAGTTATTGTAAAATCTGTGCACGATGAGTATCGCGCAAACTCCTCTGTGATGACTCTTCACAAGCTGAAGTTTGAGCCTATTCCGCATCCACCATACATGCCAGATTTGATTCCATGTGACTTCGACTTCTTCCATTATCTCAAGAGAGATCTCAGAGGTAATCATTACACCACTGAAGATGAGGGGAGGAAAGCTGTGGCCATTTGGATCAAAGACAGATCGACAGAATGCAAAAACTTGTCATATGTTGGGAAAAGTGTATCAGTGTAAATTGGGATTATATTGAAAAATAATTACTGCATTTTTTAGCTAAGGTTTACTTTATTCATATTTTTCTACTTTTATTCATTTTTTATTTCATTCCAATATCTCTTCATTCCTGTACTACACATATATCTGCAAGATTTAGCAGCTGAGCCTTGTAACTATCATTATTTGTGGTTGTTATCTATTGCATATGTAACAAAAAAAAAATTTATTTGTATGTCAAACCTTTTTAAAAAGATAATCTTTAAACAAAAAAAAAAAGAAAAAAAAAAGATCATCACCATCTTCAGATCAAGACCATCTTTAAACAAAAGATGGTTTGCATGTAATGTAAGTAACTATTTTATATTAGCAAATATTTTTTAATATAATCTTTTAAACACGCTAAAATCCTAATTTTACAAAAGCTGTCCTATAGATACTGTTTATGACTTATTAATGAAGTTAGTATGCCTTTGTTTCAATATTTATTTAGCATTTAATTTGAAAATTGTCCGATGCATATTGCTCCATCATTGTTTTGCATTATTTTACATTAATATAAACAATTATAATTTTAACATTAGTGAACAAAATTTTTTTTTTTTTTTGTATGTGTATTTCTTTGATAATTAAATAAATCATTTATGTAAATGCTTAATCAAGTTCAGTTTTTCCTGAGATCTATAAACCTTTAATGCTTTACTCTAACATAAGACTAAACATAAATGACATAAGACTATGGCTAAATTCTACATAAGAGAAAGAAGGCAGAGTTTTCATAGTGATATAAACAGTGTAAAAAATATATTTCTCTTTACTACTGAATCGACTTTAATGTTCAAAGATTAACAGCAAGAAAACATTACACAAAAATACTAAAGAATTAAATTAGATAGACATGAGCAACTGAATCTACTGAATCACAAAACATATTTTAAATGAACAAACACAATTGTGTATCCGCGTGTGTGCATCCGTTGCATAAATTCTTCAAACAATTCATAAACAAGTTTCCCTTTAAAATCTAATTGAAAAATAGCACTTTTTATAATTGTGTAAAACACCTAATCTTACCAAATCATTCTAAAGAAGCTTGATCTTTTTTTTGGATCTCAAATTCAGGTAACGTTTCAATTTTACATTTATTTTAAATTTAACTGTGCTATAGTTATCAATTTAAAAACTGTTTTATAAATTTAGTTACTCAGTATATTAATTTTATGGTCACAAATTAATATAAAAATAACTACGATTTATATAAAATTTTCTTTAACTAAAGATGTTAATATAAATATAATTGCAGTATCTACTGCTCATTTTTATTACTTTATTCCTGAATAAACATTTTATACTATATGAAGCAGAAATTTATATTTTGTGTAAAACTTTAATTCGATGAAGTAATTATTAACTTACCTGCTGAGGTTGTAACAAAAGGAGAAATATTATATTTTCAATTACTTCTTTTAGAGTACAATTATTGTAACTAAAATTGATATAACTTGTATAATAAAATGTTGACATTAATAGTTTTGTTAGGATGCAATATTTTAAATTACAATTGTGAAAAAGGCTATATCATCTAAAGCTACTTGCTTATGCTATTTTTGTTTCAACCACTCAGTGTTGTCACAGTTTTAAGTATTCTTTTTAGTACTGTAAAAATCATTTGAAGCCATCTGATAATGTCTAAGGCATGAAAATAGATTAAAAAAATAGGGATGTATCAACATGAAAAAGGTCCTTTTTTTGAAGTCTATAATAAATTCTTCCATTAAAAATTTAATTGAAATTTAACATAAAATATACTTGTTGCTGACCTCGAGAAAAAAAAAGAAAGTTTTTTTAATATAGTTTTAAATATATTCAAAAACATTTTTTTTATATACAGTCCGTTTCTATGTATTTATCATCCTCAAACTCTGGCATTAATAGAAAGTGTTTAATTTTGTTATAAATGTTTATATTTATATCTTTTATAAAGGAACTAAAAAAAATTTAATCTGGAAAATAAAATAATTAAAAGAACAAATAAATTCAAATACCTGAGAGATGTATTAACACCAAATCTTTTGGAAAAAGAAGTAATGAAAATTAGTGTAAGAAAAAATAAAAATATGCTTATGGCTTTTCATTTAGCAAAAAACTTATATAACACAAAATCCCTTTCAAAAAATGCAAAAATTAGATATTACCAAAGAGTAATTTTACCGGAAACCCTGTAATGGAGACGGAATGTTTGCAATTTTTTTCAAAAATTAACATAATTGAAATGGCCAAAATTGGAAAAAATTAAACCAAATATCAAAAATTTATTTATTTACAAAAATTGCATGACGTATAGTTCATTCATTGTTTTTCCTTAAAAATGTTTTTATCATAGATATTTCTCTTATTCAGTATGAAAATAGTGATTGGTAGGTAATATATGGAAATACAATAATAGTCTAAATAATATAATTTTTTTATTAGTTATAATCGTTTTTATATTTTGAAGAAAAATAATTTCCTTTCCTAGATTAACAAATAAATATAATATCAATTATTATCATCTCTGTAATTAGTTTGGTCTCTTTTATCAAATAAAGGGAAAAAAGTAGAAACAAATTTTTCCCAAAAATGGGAAATGTATATATAGTTCATCCATTTTTTTGTCATAGATATTTCTCTTATTTTGTATGAAGATAGTGGTGGGTAGATAGTATATGGATATATAATAGTAGTATAAATAATATCATTTTTTTTTTTTTTTATTAGTTATGGTCATTTTTATATTTTGAAGAAAATTAATTTCCTTTCCTAGTTTAAAAAATAAATATAATATCAATGTGTATGCATCATATGATGCCTTAAGGGTGTCATGCTGGGTATAAATGCATGTAATTTAGGTTATATCTCATAGATGGCATTTGTTACACTATCTGTTTAGCCACTGGAACTACCATAAGGTATTACTACTTGAGAGGATGATGTGATTTTGTATACGCTCTAAATTATAGTGCTTGTATATGATGTTTGTAATTCCCCCAATCTGACCTCATACAGTGTATCCTATCGAGTTAAAAATAATTTCTTTGTTCGTATTTTTCCACTGAGTTCAGTAACCATAATAGCGGCGAAAAAATGTTGTTGTGGTAATAAAGAGGAACTGAGAAAAATGTTAGAAAGCATTTTAGATAGAGATGGTGAATATAGTGAATCTTCTGATGATGAAAGCGAGTCTGAAGTAAGTTTTAGCGATAGTGAATCTAGTACTGAGGAAAGTGATATGATAACAACGGTGATGCTCCAGGTCCTAAATGCATAAGCGCAGAAGCGACAGAGTGCCTGGAATTGGACTAAAAGTGACAACCCTGTTATACACTCTTTCACAGAAAATAGTGGGGTTAGTGAAAGGTTACTGAACAAGTTTGAATCTCATCCACAATCTGAACTTTGTTTTTTTTGGAATTTATGGAACCCTTGTTCGACAAAATTTGTAAACAAACCAATGTATATACAATAAAACAATTCATCCATCCAGACAGAAAAACAAAACATTATGACAAATGGTTTTAAACTACTGTAGATGAGATAAAGGCCTATTTTGTATTGGTAATTTTGATGTCACAAGTAAAAAAATCGCGTGTTCAATTGTACTGGAGCAAAAATAAATGCAAAAAATATGGTGATGCTCTTCACTTAGAAGAATATTTTAAGGTGTACCACACTCAACAATCCTACTAAAAAGGCAGTACTGGTGAGTTTATATTTTCAATATTATGTATGCAAAATTTTCTATGATTTTTTTTATGTGTTACTATGCTCCCAATCATGCTGCTAGGATATTAAAATATTATTACTCAGTCAATTCCTAGAGTATTTAAATATGACATCATTGGGTTAATATTTGTGTATTATATAAATTGAGCTGCTCTGATTTTATATTGTTATACATTGGTCGAATGTAGCTTTACTCAAATACACAGTGAACAAAAGCATTCCATAGTGACATCCTCTATATTTGTCAACCAT
>JAAAKQ030025671.1:0-11416 GCA_010016005.3 Zanna intricata
ATCTACATTTTACAACTACATAATCAGAATATCAAAATTAAAAACTTCCTCACTCAACTTTTGAAGCAGTGATACATAAAAAGTCGTGATACCGAAAAAAAAAATTTTCAAAACTTCCTGCTCGGATGGAGAATGCACTAGACGTTTCGGACAAAATCGATTGCCTTGGGAATTAGTTCAATAATATTCCACAGAAATTTTGTGGAAAATTATTAATTATTCGCGTAGTAACAGCGAGTTGATTGCCGAAAATTGTAAAACAATTTTTTTTTTAATTTCTGTTCAAAAGTCGATTTTGCCCCAATTCTAGAAAAAATTAAATATCATATTCCTATTCAGCACCCCCGAAAACATGAAGGTAGATAGTTTTTAGCGATTAGTACGCGGTTTGCCAGTACATGAAAAAAAATGGGGGTGTTCCGCTCCTCTATTATTACCCGCGTTTCTTACGAATGACTATTTTCTTACAGGGAGCAGTTTTATTAAACATATTTTTTTATTAAAAAAATGAATATAAAACACAAAAGAAAAGTAACAATAAAACAGGTCTTCAAAATAAAATCCGAATTTTTTTTTTTTTTAAATAATAACATTTTCATATTGATAGTAAATTTAAAATAACTTACTAGTTCTTGGTTTAATACCAATTTCAATCACAATAATTGTAGAAATATTATTTTATTTTTAGTTATTATTATAAATGAGACGTAAAACTGAGTAAACGTTAAGTATCATTTGTTTATACATCGCTTTTTTGTTTTATAATTGACTTTTTTTTTAATAAAGGCTTTCAGTTGGTTATTCCCTCAATAAATTACGTTTTTTTTTTTAAAAAAATGAAACAAACTATGAGGTAAAAAGGTAAATAATTGCGTTTAATCTTAAACTCTCATGATTTTTTGTTTAATAAATTAGTACTTCTTTTATACAAGCTGATAAATATACGCTTTGAATGAAATGCTTCAAAAATAATTTATTAATTAAATTCAAACCCAATTAAAGAAAATTAATATAAATTTACTTTATCATTAAAGTTGTGCTCTTGAGAAATTTCAGTAAAAAAAAAAAAAATTGCCGCTGAGGACAGGATTCGAACCTGCGCGGGTAGAACCCATTGGATTTCAAGTCCAACTCCTTAACCACTCGGACACCTCAGCTCTTACTCACTTAATGTAGTTTTAACTATATTACTGTTAAATATACAATACAATATGATGTATACATCTGAATAAAAACAATTTATTTCTTTGCCACATTACTTTATTAACCTAAATAATTATAAATGTTTTCTCAGTGAAAATTTTCACAACGAAAATTAAATGTTTCAACTGTTTCAGTAACTTCCTATTATATCTTAACCCCGGGTACCTAAAAAAAACTTTAAGCAACAATTTAAACAAGAATATAACTCATCAAGTCGCAAAATTTTATACTTATTTACTCATTGACATTTTCTTTTAATTTTTTTACCTGGTATATCTTTTAATTTAGCTAATTATAAAAGTAAGATAATGTTTATCAACTGTAATCATACTCGGAGCCGGTTAACACCTTACAAATTACTGCTACATCCATATGATATAAATAATTTTAATTAAATTAACTTAATGTGTTTAAATAATTGGTGTTATCTACGTAAGTATACCGGTTCATAAATTACTAACTTCAGTACTTAAATAATACTACATAGTTAATCAGTATTCTTTTGTACAATGATAATCTAAAATGCTTAATCTATCATTTATTTAAATTTATTTCAACCGAAGCCGGTAACGTATAATGATGTAAAGATCTGCAAAAGGGGCGTTAGCATTCCATTATTACGGCGGAAGAATGGTTAAATTTATATCTTTACTGCAGTACCATTTTTTTGGTAATAATTTATAACTTAAAACCATAGTGGTGGTACATTTTTTATTATTATTGTTACTTATTTTAAGGCAACGCAATTTTTAACCGAAGACCCACCCTGGCTTTCTCGAGAACGTATTTTTTTACTAGTATTAAAATAAGTTATTTATATCTTATAAATAAGTGAGCGTATAACTTTTTTTTGTATTTTTATTACTATTATTATCATGTAATAAAAAAATTAGGTCAACATCAGCATTATCTTAAACAGTGAACAATATCTGCACATAGTTTTTAGTAATTTATCGATTGCTGGAAGCGTTTCAATTGCGCTCGTTGTATCGCCTGACAGTATTCTCTTGCCAAGTGACTACAGAAACTCTTCTATAGAGAACTGCAATGCGGCTGGAAGTAACCGAACAATATTGTGGACTGTACAGTTTCTTTAACTGCTGACAGTTTACTGAGATAATAAATAGCAGTTTACGAACAAGTTGATCTATAGTTTACTGCATACATAAGATATTAAAACAAGATGAAATTATTGTAAACCGCGTAATTCGTAAATATAATAGATTAAGCACATCCGATTACTGTTTGGGTTAATCTTTTCATAAAGTATAACACAATTTCTAGTAAACATTATTTTTATTCAAAAACTGCTATTCAAAATCTAGGCAATTTTTCTCTTACTGTTAGTAATACAGCTTGATGCTTTGTTTAATATGAATATCTTTCAATGTTTTGCTAGCTTAAAAATATTCATTGACTTTCATAAAATCATTAGTTTAAACTAATAAATAATATTTGTGTAGCCATCATGACATGGACTTCAGTACAGGTCTCTTAGCCCGTATTTCCATTTTTAATCAAATTATTAATTGTGAAAAAGATTTCATTTGATAAATAATAATTCAATATTTAATCGATTAGAATTCATTTATCATGTATGACCTATTTAACAAACCTCATTTTGCTTTTTAGTAAAAAAAAAAAAAAATGAAATACTTATGTAAATTTCCTAAAAATTAAAAATGCAATACAAATTATTTCACCGTTATTAATAGATATGCATCAATATAAGGTAAGGGTACTATTAGTTGACCATTTTTCACGAAAACAAGAGGAAAGGAACAAAAGGTGATAGCTTGGAAAATAAATTGGCGGACACGTTCTGCTATCTAGTGTCTAAATAGTAAACCTTCTGATCACAGTGCATTGTGGGTAGCAGTGGTGATATTTTTTTATCATATAGTTTCAAGGTATGCTCTATTTGATAGTTTTCTTGTCTGTTTTGCTAAGAGCTGGAGTCTAATCAAAGACCTGTGGAAGTGTTATTGGGTGATTTTACATGTAATTCGCACTCATAACATCTTTTCTTTTTCTTTTTTTTTTCTTTCTTCTGTTTAGTTCCGGAGGCTTCATAGTGTATGTAGTCTTGTACAATCTCAGGTCGACCACTCCCGAGAAGTGTGGTTAATCGAAACCCAACCACCAAAGAACACCGGTATCAACGATTTAGTATTTAAATCCGTATAAGAGTAACTATCTTTACTAGGATTTGAACCTAAGAACTCTCGACTTCGAAATCAGCTGATTTGCGATTATGCACTCCCCACTTCTGGGACTTTGCTACACTTTCAACTATAAATGTGGCCACTTATGGAAGTGGCCGGAGAGGCCTGATATTCTTCACTACCACTGGAGATCATTGCTTTCCCATATCAATAAGCCAAGAAACATCAGCAAGATTTGTATATTAACTTTTGCATATTAACTTAGATTTTCTTTGGAATTAAGTATTGGTTTGACTTTTGCATATTAACTTGCTCATTTTTAATTTATTATTTTTACTTAAAAACGAATTATTTCAATTATTACTTCATATTTACTATAATTTATTAAAAATTTTTGAGTTTTTATATTTTTAAATAAAGCAAGGTAGTTGCTAAAATGATTTCTAACTTGTACATTTAATTACCGCATAATGTTAGCCCTATTGTTTGCAATTACAGATGTGGTCAACTGCTGACGCAAAATATAGTCAACTAATTATATCAGTTTTTTGTATGGTCAACTACTGAAACAGAAACTTCAGTTAGTTAATAAATTTATTTTATTTCTATATAATAGTAATATCAAATAATATTGTCTGTTCCTTAATTTAGAAGTGTAATTAAGTATCTTCAAGCACCCACCCAAATATTTTAGGTTGAAATAAGAGGTCACCATACTATTCTTGATCAACACTACCCTTAAATGGTCAATTACTGATACTTTTACGTTAATACTTACAAATTGCTCCATTCATCTCAAATCTTTATATCATACAAAATGATTTTTTTTAAATAACCTTCAATCTTCAGAAGTACCAAAAGTTTTGTTCTGAAATCAAAATGTTTTCAGTTGTGTTTGATTGACTAAGGAAGAATAATTTCTAAGAATTATGTATTAAAAACTTTTATTTTAATAATATGAAATACATGGTACACTTTATCTTAAAAATTATCAATATTATTAGATTATTTTTATAAAATGCAATTATATTTCAAAGATTTATTTTTATTGCAAAACATGAACTTTTTAGTTGGCCAAGAGAATTTAAGTTCTTTTTCTGCATTTTAAACAATTATTAAATACAGATCATAAAGAAGTTTCTGTAGTTGATAAAACATTTAACATTTTTATAACTTAACCTTATCTCTATCACAACAGTTTAGTGGTTTTGAGGGCATTGGCACCCTTCACCTGAATCAGTTCAGTAGGTTGTGGGACATGATTTTTTGGTGTTTTTTTTTTTTCATCTTCAGAACCACCATTAGGTATATCATCAGAGGATGAGATGAATGATTTGTAGTGTCTATGAAAATGCCATGCCTGACCAGGATTCGAACCCAGGACCTCTAGATGAAAGGCCAAGACACTACCACTTGCACCACAGAGGCCGGCTGTTCTTTGGTGATTGGGTTTCAGTTAACCACACTTCTCAGGAGTGGTCGACCTGAGATTATACAAGACTACACTTCATTCAAATTCATTCATTTCATCCTCTTAAGTAATACCTTAAGGTAGTTTCAGAGGCTAAAAATGAAAGTGAGGTTGTGAGACTCATTCAAGATCCTCAGACATATGGCTGATTGTAAAGTTCTGATGCCACTTAAATCTCTCAATTTCAATGCTTTCTTATGATAAATTAAAAGTGGATAGCCCAAAAGACCTGATAGGCTGCTTAACTAGGAAAATTTTCGCCATATATTTTTTCTGCATACTGACAAACTTTACATTTATTTCACCTTCTTTATGAAAATTATGTAATAATTATTCTTTGTGAATTTTATAACTTGAGACAGAGAAATTTTTATTTTTAATAAATTTTCTAATAGCTTTCATTAGTTGACAATACTTTCAGTTTCAAAACAGATGATTCTGTACATAGGTTATGTTATATTGTATGTTTATGTTACAATGCATGGAAGTATTACTGCTTTTATTTAGATTCTGTTCATTAATTCAAGTAATAACCTAATTACAAGTATAAATGATTCTGAATAATCACCACATTTACCAATTTTCATACTGATAATTCAGACACACATACCCTACACCAGAGTTACCCAGTCATAATTCTTCCTTTTCAAATTTTGATAAGTTAAATCATAACTTTTCAATATTATTACCTAATTTTTTATTAGTTTCTCCTTTTCTTCTGTTTATCCTCTATAACAACCATAAGGTATTACTTCAGAGGACAATTGAGGATGATACATATGAGTGTAAATAAAGTGTAGTCTTACAGTCTTAGGTCAACCATTCCTGAGATGTGTGGGGTTAGTTGAGACCCAACCACCAAAGAATACTGGTGTCCATGATCTAGTATTAGAGTTCAACTACTTGTAAATAGAAGAAATGGATATTTTATCATATATTAATGAAATTCAACAAATAATAATGTGACTGAACTGCAATTCTCAGCTAATGAACAGTGGAACTAACTTGGTGGACAATCCTTAAGATGTAGTACATATATTACTGATAAAAGAAAAAGTATCTGTATAACAAAATTGTGCAAATATGATTGTCTGGAAATGGAAAGCTTAAAAAAAAACTTGTACTTCTAGTACTGTCAACAAAGCTTGGAGAAGAAATGTTTGATGTCAATAAGGTATTATCAGAAAATCTGAAATTGTTATAGAACACAACAAAAAGAAATCATTTATAGACCAGGCAGATCAAATGGCAGCATATTCTAATTTCCTGCATTGCTCAGTCAAATTGTACAGAAAGGAAGCCTTCCTTCTGTAGTAAATGCATACATGCTGTTTAAAGATATAATGCAAAGAAAATTACCATTTCAGAATTCAAAGAAAAATTGGTAGAAGCATTGTTTAATATCCATCTTCATAAATCTGTAAATCTTGATGAACGTCTAACACATCATATTGTAAAAAATAAACAATAGCAAAGATGTCAGTTATGTTATTGAAGATAAGCACAGAAAGGTAACTAACGAGCAATTAGAAACAGCTGAAAAATGGCTCAGAAACAAACTCAAAAATTTATCTTCCTGTCAGAAATGAGGCAAAAACATGTGTTTCAAACGTTTTATGTTAAAGTGCAATGTAAGTCATTAAGACAGAATATCTGTGGAAGTATATAGTGAAAAGATTGAATTATGTCATTTAATAAACTTTCTGTTCTGTTTGTTAGCTAGTTTTTACAGATGAAATATTTTTCAATGTAAGATTGTTTTTAAAATTATTTATGATACCATATTTTTGTTTAATTTTTAAACTATTTTTATTTATTGCTTTTTGTTTGTATATTTTTAGTCGATAATTTCTATGATTACTTTTAGTCCCTCTATACCAGAAGAAATTGATACAGTATCAGTACTTAAAGAATAACGTAATTGGATTTCTATTATATTATCATTCATAAGATGGGATGCAATTTTTTTTTAAATAAATGTGAAGAATGACATATTTTGTATTGCACAAATTTACTTAGAACTATGGATAAATTATTTACTACTCTGTTGAGCCTGAGACCATTTTAAAATGAGACCATTGTAAAACCATCAAGTAACAACAGCATTCTTTTATTTTGATAAAAAAAAATATTTTCCATAGTAACCCATATTTTTGAAAATAATAGTACTCTGAACTGAACTATTGCAGTAATACTTAAAAAATATCAGCATACTAAATCAAATATAGGAGAAAAATAGAAAGGAGAAAGTTCCTAATTTTACAGAAATCTTTTTTAAAATTTATTAGAGCTGTTAAAGATACAGATAACTTTAATTAATTATGTAAATAACATTATAAATTATACTTATTTACAAAATTCCAAAGTCTGGAATAAAAAAAGCTAAAACAAAGGATCATTGATCTTTTATGTTCAATTGTTAGTATACAATATTTGAAATTGTATAATTAAATTATAAGTCTTTACCCTATGTTGGTTACTTCTCCATTGAATTTTGAATTTTTCAAGAGTTTTTAATTCCACCAATTTTTAATAATGATAACTGAAGTATGAATACTAATTATCCTCCAACTGCACTGATTTACTAGTGTGATATAATGTTTGAAAAAAAAGATTAATGACCTGTTTGGATTTACAACTTATAGTAGCATATAATCAATTTGGTTTTCAGTGAGGTATAAGCACTGTTAATCCTTTATTAAAAATAATGCATGTCTAATAATAATCCTTTACTTGTATTATGCAGGCTTTAGATCTAAAGAAAACTAGTAGGAAAGTTTTTCTTGACATTAGAAAAGCTTTTGATTATATTCATCATCCATTCTTGTTGAAATGTATTAAAGGGATCTCTCTAAATCTAATTTCATCTTTAGTTCAATTATCTTCTTTATTTAGTTTATTTATCAATTACAATTTAAGATGTTTAAATGATAGGTTATAACAGTACCTTTTTGAATTTTTAATCTGGTACACACAAAGAATAGGGTTACAGCTGATAAGAGTTTAATTTATTTATATAAGCAACTGATGTAGTAAACTTAATGAGTATCATAGAGTTAAGAGGTAAATTTTTTTGCTTATACAGATGATACAGTAGTTTTTTATTCAGTTGATGAATCATTACTTCAATCATAGCCTTCACCATTATTAAAAAATTGCTTAATGAAAATGTTTGACTACGAAAAAAAAGCAAACATTCATTCTAATAATGTTGAATATGAAATTCATAATAATAATCATGATGGGTTTTGCTATTATTTGAAATGGATGTTTAAAATATAATCTACACTTTCAAACAATTAACTGTGTATGAAAGAAAACTATTTTATAAATTTAACATTTTAACATATCTTTTAAATATAAATACTTTACATATCACTTATTACAGGTTAAATTAGTTATTTTTATACGGATTTGAATACTAGATCGTGAATACTAGTGTTCTTTGGTGGTTGGGTTTCAATTGACCACACTTCTCAGAAGTGGTCGACCTGAGATTGTACAAGACTACACTTCATTCACATTCATACATATCATCCTCTGAAGTAATATCTTACGGTAGTTCCAGAGGCTTAACAGAAAAAAAAAGAGAGGTTAAATTAGTTATTGGTTACGGATGTATTACATAAGCTAATAGTTATTATTGTCATCTATCACTGCTGATTTCATTAAATGTGTTAATTAAAACATATAATGTGACAGATCTACAGATTTTTTCTGAACTGTTATATAATGAGTTTATGGTATTTAAAATGTCACATAAATGAAAAAGAAATTTTGTTATTTTTCTATAAAAATATTGATAATTTTGAATTTTTTCCTCCCAGTTTAAGAACAAGGATAGACCATATTTCAGTATTCAGAATATTTATTAGAAAGCATATTTTTCATAGATAAGTTGTAATTTGTCACAACTCTCATTTCACATATTGAATGTTTTTTTTCTTTTTTTTTTTTGTAATTTACAGTAACTTAAAAATAAATAAGTTTTATTGGTGCAGCATATTGACAAATCATTTAACACTTACTTTAGAGTATGTTACTGTATTAATACAATAAAAAAAAAATCCTTTTCTACATGCCAGAAGACAGAGGTAGATTTCATTGGTGCTAAGCAGGGGATAAAAGAGATTTCCATCTTAAAGTTAAGAAAAATTCCAAATTTACTGAATATAACTGGTATGTGAAAAAAAGTTTCACATGTTTAGTATACAACAAGCTCCTTCTTACAATCCAGCAACATTTTGGTCATGAGTTTGATGTTAGAGATATTTTGTTTACTGATATATATCTTATGATTGATTGTTCTATTTCAACATTTATGTCTGGCAACTTTAACAAATAGTCCTCATCTGCAGGATAGACTTAGTAAGCAGATAAATAGTGATAGTTTTTGTTTATCTGAAGTAAATGAAAATGATAATAAAATTTGAGAAGGTATAAAATGAAGCAGTCTCAAAATATAATTCTTTTGATTTTCATGATTTACCTGGGCATACACACTGCCCACCAATTCTAACTAATCAAGTAAAATAATGTAAAAAACAGAATGTTATGCAAAGAAACCTGTTATGTTATTAGCATCAAAACTTCAAGTGAAAGATATTGAAATCACTACAAGAAAACATGGCTAAACAACTACAGAAACAAATCATTAGAATTATTGATTACAACAAATGTGTGGGCAGAAATGATAATAATGACATGATTGTGATCTAATCCTATCTTGATGAACATAGGACAGTGAAATTCTGGAAAAAAATTGGTTTTCAACTTATTTGCACAGATGGGACTAGCAACCTACAGCATGAAAATGCCAGTAGTAGTAGTAGTAGAACAATAGATCTAAAAAAGTCAAGGGATAAAACTTGCAAGGTATGTAGTTAAGGGGAGCTCATTGAATACATTGTCACTGGCCACTAATTACCACATGTTTTCAGCCAGATATGAATCTAAATAGTAGTGAGCCATGCTCTTATTTTTTTTTTTTTGTAACTTAACTTGACTCCAGTAAGCGCCAATCTATAAGAAAAGTATTTTCTTCAACATAGATGTAAAGAAATCTAATGCTACAATCGCAGTGCACTGTGATGAGATGGCCTCTGTTTAATCACAAAGTACTTTAATAATAGTATCATTAATCACCCAAGGGGCAACTGGAACCACCTATTGGCATTACCTCAGTTTGTCCACCCTTAGCTTTGGTTACCTATGTGACCACCCATCAAGGTCGTCTCCCCTGTATCACAAGAGCATCCCGACTTCCTCTTCTGGATAGCCGAGATGCCTCTCCCCAGAGGAGCTACCTTACCTGTCCCTAACCTACTATAGTTCAGGTACGCGTTGCACACATCCATCTCCCCCAAGTGACCCTCTCATAGTCCTTGCATCATCAGAAGCACTCCGACCCAGACATTCTTGGGTGTGAATCAGAAAGTATCTAAATTATTCTTTTGTCACAACCAGAAACTTACAGTTTCTTGATAGAATTATTATTTATCAAGATTAAAAATAAGTTTTTATTACATGAGGAAAGACACGTTTGTTTTGAAATTCAATTTTTTTCAACAAGGCATTTTTAAATTCCCTAGAATCATTATACAGTTTGATAGAATAAACTAAAAGTGATAATTTATATCCTTTTTAAATAAGTGATTTTGAAATCACAATTTAAGAGAAACTGATATCTTGATTAGTTTTAAATACAGAAATATAAATTCACCATATATCTTCAATATGAAAGCTAATTTTAGAAAGTCTGTCTTCATCCATTAACAATGGCGTAATCTACCACTCTTTCTCCGAAAGATTTTAAGGGAGGTTTTGTTTCTCTCGAAATTCCTTCAAAACACAGGCACTAGGAGACTGAAGGATTGCTTCAGAAGAGAAAAAAAAACTGTCAATTTTATCTACATATATCCCCCCCATATTTCAGGTAGGTAAAACAGAATACTTTCAGACAAAGAATTGAGCAGATATTGCCAATTTTCCAGCAGTCAGATTTTGATACTCAAAATGAAAAGCACCTTAAATAGTTTTTTGATATTTTTTAGCGTAAAGTTATAAAATGCACTGAAAACTAGGCTAGAGAAAATTTAGTGTTTTCTGATTAATGATATAGAAATAGCCCACAAATATCCGAAATGCTTATTTTTTTAACAAAAATTGATCCTGATGAAATTCAAGGTATAAGACATAAAATTTTAAAAAAGTTTGACTTTTATGAATTTTTTTTTGTCTAGTCATTTGACTGGTTTGATGCAGTACTCAAAGTGAAAGTCTTTTTTCATCTCAGCATAGCCCCTACATTCCTAACGACTTGTTTTACGTATCTAACCATTGCCTGCCTGCACAATTTTTCCATCTACCTATCCCTCCCATATCAAAGTGACTATCCCAGGATAACTTAAGATGTGGTCTATAAGTCTATCTCTTCTTTTAGTTATACTTTTCCAAATGCTTCTTTCTTCATCAATTTGCCGCAACACCTATTAATTTGTCCCATATGATTTTTAACATTCTCCTACAGCACCACATTATAAAGGCTTTTTATTTTTTCTTAAGTACTCCAATCATC